>PVKU01016490.1:0-14453 GCA_004027475.1 Anoura caudifer | reverse complement strand
ATAGACAGGGGGAGGGCAAGAATAGTGAGGGAAATGTAGAAGCTAAAGAACTTACGACATATGGGCATGAACTAAAGGGGGGAATGTGGGTGGGAGGGGGTGTGCAGGGTGGAGGGTAATGAAGGGGGGAAAATGGGACAACTGAAATAGCATAATCAATAAAATATAATTTTAAAAAAAGAAATAAGATCCATATATATGCTATCTATAGGAAACCCACCTCAGTATGAAGTATACACACAGACTAAATGTAAAGGAATGGAAAAATATATTTTATGCAAGTGGAAAGGAAAAACAGCTGGGGTAGCAATATTTATATCTGATAAAAGAGGCTTTAAAACAAAAGCTATAGTAAGAGACAAACAAGGACCCTACATAATGATAACAGGATCAATCTAATGGAGCATACAGTCCTTGTAAATATTTATGCCCTTATCATAGGAGAACCTAAATATGTAAATCAAATATTAATGTATATAAAGGGATATTGACAGTAATACAGTCATTGTAGGGGATTATAACACCACATTGACATCAATGGATAGAATTTCCAGATAGAAATTCAACAAAAGAAAAAGTGATGGCCAGAGATGAAACACTCGATCAGCTGAATTTTTGGTACCTGCAAAGCATTTCACCCAGAAAATATATATTCTGTTCAAGTTTACATGAAATATTTTCTACAATAGACAACATATTAGTACATAAAACAAGTGTCAATAAATTTAAGAAGATTGAATTCATATTAAGCATCTATTCTGTCCATACTGATATGAAAGTAAATCAGTCAGAAGAAAAAAACTGAAAAAAAAAACCCAAACATGGAGGCTGATAAAACATATTACTAAACAATGAATGGGTTAAAATGAGATGAAGGAAAAAGCAAAACATACTCTGAAGTGAATATGAATGAGAACACAACAACCCAAAATCTCTGGGATACAGCAGAAGCACTCCTATCAGAAAATTCACATCATTCATTACAGGCCTATCTCAAGAAACAAGAATAATCTCAAATTGACGATCTAACTTTGTACTTAAAGGAACTTTTAAAAAGAATGAATACAAACCTAAAGTTAGCAGAAAGAAATGAAATGATAAAGATCAGAGCAGAAATTAATGAAATAGAGTCTTAAAAAAAAAGGATACAATAGATCAATGGAACCAAGGACTGGTACTGTGAAAATAGAAACAAGTTTGACAAACCTTTAACAAGACTCATCAATAAAAAAAGGGGAAAGAAACCAAATAAATAAAATCAGAAATATAAAAGATGTAATAGCTGACACCAAAGAAATACAGCAGATTTTAAGAAAATATCACCAACAGCTATAAACCAAAAAATTAGACAATCTGGAGGAAATTGATAAATGCTCAGAAAGAAACATTCTTCCAAAACTGAATCAGGAAGAATCCCAGTATCTGAATACAAATAATACATCTAGTGAAGTGGAAGCAGTAATCAAAAAACTTTGAATTAAATCCTAGTCTGGATGGCTTCACAGGTGAATTTTAATAAACATGTGAAAAAGAACTAACACTTCTCCTACTCAAACTATTTCAAAAATCAAGAGTAAGCAAGACTCTCAAGCTCTTATCCTAATATGAAAACCAGAGAAAAACACTACAAAAACTAAAAATATAAGCCATATTCCATGATGAACATTAATGCTAAAATCCTCAAAATTACTATCAAGCCAGATTTATCAATACATTAAAAATGTGATACACCATGTCAAGTATGATTCATTCTGGGAATGCAAGGTGGGTAGAATATCTGAAAATCAATAAATGTGATACACAACATAAACAAAAGGAAGATAAAATAATATGATCTTATCAATAGATGCAGAAAAAGTCATTTGATAAAATCCAGCACCCATTTATGATAAAAATTCTCAACAAAGTGGAATACAGCAAACATACTCAACACAATAAAGGCCACATATGACAAACCCATAGCCAACACCATACTCAATGGGCAAAAACTATAAGCATTTCCCTTCAGATTGTGAAAAATACAGGGAAATCTGCTTTCACCACTCTTACTCAACATAGTACTGGAACGATTAGCAACATCAATCAGAAAAGAAGAAATAAAAGGCATCCAATTTGGAAAGGAAGAAGTAAATCTATCATCATATACAGAACACATTATACTGTAAGTAGAGAACCCTAAAAGTTTCATCAAACTACTGGAACTGATAAAAGAATTTAGTAAAATAGCAAATAAAAAATATCCAAAAATCAATACAGTAAAAAAGCAAGATAAAACATATCCAAAAAACAGTTGCATTTTATATACTATTAATGATCTATCAGAAATAGAAAGTAAGAATACCACTTCATTTATAACTTTATAAAATAAAATAAAATACCTATGAATAAATATATTTAACACAGGATGCAAAGACCTGTACTCAGAAAATTATAACACATGGAGGAAACAAATTGAAGAAGATACAAATAAGAAGAAGCTTATGCCATGTTCATAGATAGGAATAATTAATATCATTAAAATCCCATAAGACTCAAAGAGATCTATATATTCAATGCAATTTCTATCAAAGTACTAATGGTATACTTCACAGAACTAGAACAAATATTCTTAAAATTTTTCTGAAACCACAAAAGACCCTGAGTACACACAAAATTCTTGGGAAAGAAAAAGAAAGTTAGAGGAACCATGCTACTTGATATGAAAATATACTACAAGACCATAGTAACACAAAAAGCATGGTACTGGCATAAAAATCACATATATTTCCTTTTTTAAATTTATAATTTATAATTAATTTTAATTATTCTTCTTGTACAATTTTCCATCTTATACTCCTATCCAAGGCCACTGCCCCAGCCATCCCCACCTCCCTGCATTTCCACCACCCCTAGTTTTCCCCCATGTCTCCTTTATACTTGATGCTCTAAATTCTTCCCCCTTTCCCCTGAAAGTCCCTCCCCTCTCCCATCTGGTGACTGTCAGCCTGTTCTCAGTTTCAGTGTCTTTGTTTATATTATGTTTGTATGTTTGTTTTGTTGATTAGGTTCCTGTTAAAAGTGAGATCATATGGTATTTGTCTTTCACTTTCAGGCTTATTTCACTTAGCATAATGCTCTCCAGTTCCATCCATTCTATAGCAAAGAGTAGGAGCTCCTTCTTTCTTTCTGCTGCATAGAATTCCTTGTGTAAATGTACCACAGTTTTTTGATACATTCATTTACTGATGGGCACCTACATTGCTTCCAACACTTGGCTGTTGTAAATTGTGCTGCTATGAACATTGGGGTGCATAGGTTCTTTTGTTCTTTTTTCTCAAAATTCCTGCAGTTATTCGGGGTTGTTTATAGTTCCATATAAATTTATGAAGTGTTTGTTCTATGTCTGTGAAATATACCATTGGTACTTTAATAGGTATTGCACTGAACTTGTAAATTGCTTTGGGTAGTATGGACATTTTGATGATATTAATTCTTCCGATTCATGAACACGGTATATGTTTCCATTTGTTTGTGTCTTCCTTGATTTCTTTCTTCAGTGTTGTGTAGTTTTCTGCATACAGGTCTTTTACCTCCTTGGTTAGGTTTATTCATAGGTATTTGATTTTCCTTTTTACTATATTGGATGGGATTTTTTTTTCTTGATTTCTGCTTCTGCTGTTTCATTGTTGGTATACAAAAATGCCTTTGATTTCTAGATATTAACTTTGTATACTGCTGTTTGGCCAAATTCATTTATTAGGTCGAGCAGCTCTTTGGCCAAGTCTATAGGATTTTCCATGTACACTATCACATCATCAGCAAACAATGATAGTTTTGTTTCCTCCTTTCCAATTTGGATGCCTTTTATTTCCTTTTCTTGTCTAATCTCTGTGGCCAAGACATCCAATACTATATTGAACAGAAGTGGTGAAAGGGGACATCCTTGTCTTATTCCTGATCTTAGTGGAAAAAAATTTAGTTTTTCCCATTGAGTATGATGTTGATTGTAGGTCCCTCATATGGGGTCTTTATTATGTTGAGGAATGCCCCCTCCATTCCTACTTTGCTGAGTGTTTTTATCATAAATGGGTGCTGTACCTTATCAAATGCTTATTCTGCATCAATTGATATGATCATGTGATTTTTGTCTTTGCTTTTGTTTATGTGATGTATTACATTTGCTGATTTGCGAATATTGAACCATCCTTGCATCCCAGGGATGAATCTCACTTGGTCATGGTGTATAATCTTTGTAAAGTATTGTTGGATGTGGTTTGCCAATATTTTGTTGAGGATTTTAGTGTCTAAGTTCATCAGCAATATTGGCCTGAAGTTTTCTTTCTTTGTTGTGTCTCTATCTGATTTGGAGATTAGGACGATTCTGACTTTATAAAAATAGTTTGGGAGCCTTCCATCATTTTGGATTTTAGGAATAGTCTGTGAAGGATAGGGGTTAGCTCTTCCTTAAACGCTTTGTAGAATTCTCCTGTGGAACCATCTGTTCCAGGGCTTTTGTGTATCAGGAACTTTTGATTACAGCTTCAACTCCATCTGCTGTTATTGGTCTGTTCAAGCTTTCTGCCTTTTCTTCATTGAGTTTTGGGAGATTATATTTTTCTAGAAACTTGTCCATTTCACCTAGGTTTTTAAATTTGGGGGCATACATTTCTTCATAGTAATTTCTCACAATCCTGTGTCAGTTGTAATCTCCCCTGTTTCACTTCTGACTGTGTTTATTTGGGTCCTCTCTCTTTTTTTCTTGATGAGTCTGCTTAAGGGCTTGTCAATTTTGCTTATCTTTTAAAAGAACAAGCTCCTGGATTCATTGTTCTTTATAATTGTGCTTTTAGTCTCCATGTCATTTAATTCTGCTCTGATCTACGTACGTTATTTCCTTCCTTCTACTTCCTCTGGGCTGTCTTTGTTGTTGTTCCTGAAGATCATGTAGGCATAGGGTTAGGTTTTTTGTTTCAAATGTTTCTATCTTTTTAGGTAGGCCTGTATGGCTATGAACTTCCCTCTGAGCACTGCCTTTGCTGTGTCCCATAAGTTTAGGGTTGTTGTGAATTTATTTTCATTTGTTTACAGAAATTTTTTGATTTCCTCCCTAATTTCATTCTTGACCCCTTCATTGTTTAATAGCATGCATTTCAATCTCCATGATTTTGAGGATTTTAGGTTTTTCCCCTTGAGGTTGGTTTCTAGTTTCAGTCCCTTGTGGTCAGAGAAAATGCTTGGTATGATTTCAATTTTATTAAATTTGTTGAGGATAGTTTTATGTCCTATCATGTGGTCTATCTTTGAGAATGTTCCACGTGCATTTGAAAAGAATGTGTATTTAGTTTCTTTGGGATGAAAGGCTCTATACATATCAGTTAAGGCCATTTCATCTAGAGTGTTGTTCAATGCCACAATATCTTTGTTGAATTTTTGTTTGGAAGATATGTCCATTTTTGACAGTGGGGTGTTAAAATCCCCTACAGTAATTGTGTTGCTGTCTATTTCTTGAACTCCTGTAAGATTTTTTTTCTTTTTTAAATTTGTTTTAATTGTTGTTCTTGTACACTTTTCTGTCTTTTACTCCCATCACAGCCCACCACCCCTGCCCTCATCACCTCGCTACTATTTCCAACCCCCTAGGTTTTACCCATGTGTCCTTTATATTTTTTCCTGTAAACTCTTCCCCTTTTCCCCTGATCTTCTCTCTCCCCTCTCCCCTCTGGTGACTGTTTGTTTTTTCTCAGTTTCAGTGTCTTTGGTTATATTTTGCTTGTATGTTTCTTTTGTTGATCAGGTTCCTGTTAAAGGTGAGATCATATGGTATATGCCTTTCACTTTCTGGCTTATTTAACTTAGCATAATGCTCTCCAGTTCCATCCATTCTATAGCAAAGAGTAGGAGCTCCTTCTTTCTTTCTGCTGCATAGAATTCCTTGTGTAAATGTACCACACTTTTTTGATACATTCATTTACTGATGGGCACCTACATTGCTTCCAACGCTTGGCTGTTGTAAATTGTGCTGCTATGAACATTGGGGTGCATAGGTTCTTTTGGATTGGTGTTTCATTATTCTGAGGTTTTAATCCTACCACTGGGATTGCTGGGTGAAAAGGTAGATCCGTTTTTAGTTTTCTTAGAAAATTCCATACTGCTTTCCATAGTGGTTGTACCAGTCTACAATCCCACCAAAAGTGCACTAGGGTCCCATTTTCTCCACAACCTCTCCAGCACTTGTTGTTTGTTGCTTTGTTTATGATGGCCATTCTGACTGGTGTGAAGGGGTATCTCATTGTGGTTTTAATTTGCATCTCTCTGATAGCTAGCTATATCATGTGTCTTTTCATGTGTCTCTGTATCCTCTTTATATTCTCCTTGCAGAAGTTTCTGTTCAAGTCCTTTGTCCATTTCTTAATTGGGTTGCTTGTCTTAGAATTGAGTCGTGTAAGTTCTTTATGTATTTTGGAGATTAAACCCTTGTCTAAGGTATCATTGGCAAATAAGTTTTCCCATACACTCGGTTCTCTTTTTATTTTACTTCTGTTTTCTTTAGCCATGCAGAAGCTTTTTACTTTGATGAGATCCCATTTGTTTATTCTTTCTTTTATGTCCATTGCTTTAGGGAACATATCAGTAAAAATGTTGCTGCATGAAATATCTGAGATTTTCCTGCCTATGTTCTCCTCTAGAACTTTAATGGTGTCACAGCTTATATTTAAATCTTTTATCCACCTTGAATTTATTTTTGTGTATGGTGTAAGTTGGAGCTTGGGTTTCATTTTTTTTGCCTGTAGCTGTCCAGATCTCCCAACACCATTTGTTGAAGAGGCTATTTTTACTCCATTTTGTGCTTCTACCCCTTTCATCAAATATTACTTCATGATAAAGTCTTGGGTTTACTTCTGGGCTCTCTGTTCTGTTCCATTGGTCTATGTGTCAGCTCTTCTGCCAGCATCAGGCTCTTTTGATTGCAGTAGCCTCGTAATACACTTTGATACCAGTAATTGTGTTACTTCTTACTTTGTTCTTCTTTCTCAAAATTGCTGCAGCTATTCTGGGTCATTTATGGCTCTATATAGAGAGCCAAAAATTTATATAAATTTTTGAAATGTTTGTTCTATATCTGTGAAATATGTCATTGGTACTTTAATAGGGAATGAGTTGAATGGATAAGTGGCTCTCGGTAGTATGGGCATTTTGATGATGTTAATTCTTGCAATCCATGAACATGGTGCATGTTCCCATTTGTGTCTTCCTTAATTTCTTTCTTCAGTGTTGTGTAGTTTTCTGAGTACATGTCTTTTACCTCCTTGGTTAGGTTTATTCTGAGGTGTTTTATTTTTCTTGTTGCTGTACAAAATGGAATTTTCATCTGATTTCTGTTTCTGATATTTCAGTGTTGGAGTACAAAAATGCCTTTGATTTCTGAATATCGACTTTGTATACTGCTGTTTTGCCAAATTCAATTATTACATGGAATAGTTTTTTTGTAGATTCTGTAGGTTTTTCTCTGTACTCTTTCTTGTCCTCTGTGAACAATGATAGTTATAGTTCCTCCTTTCTAATTTGGGTGCTTTTTATTTCTTCTTCTTGTCTGATTTCTGTGGTTAAGAGTACTGGTACTTTGTTGAGTATAGATGATGAAAGTTGACAAACTTGCCTTGTTCCTGATCTACCAGGCAAACTTTAAGTCTTTGCCCATCGATTACATTGGCCTTAGGTCTCTCATATATGGCATTCTTTATGTTGAGGAAAGACTCCTCCATTCCCACTTTGCTGAGTGTTTTTATCATAAATGGGTGCTGTACCTTATCAAATTATTTTCTTCAACTGTGCTTATAATCATGCGATTTTTGTATTTCCTTTTGTTTATGTGATTTATTACACTTATTAATTTGTGAATATTGTAGCATCCTTGCAGTATCTATGTGCATCAGTGATATTGGTCTGTAGTTTTCTTTCTTTGTTGTGTCTTTATGTGGTTTTGGGATTAGGATGATGCTGGCTTCATAAAAAGAGTTTTGGAGTCTTCCACCATCTTGGATATTTTAGAATAGTCTGTGAAGAATAGTGGTTAGCTCTTCCTTAAATATTGTGTAAACTTCTTCAGTGAAACAACCTGGTCCAGGGCTTTTGTGTGCAGGGAGTTGATTTTATTACTGCTTTGATTTAATCAGCTGTTCTTGGTCTCTTCAGGGTTCCTGCTTCTTCTTCAGTCAGTTCTGGAAGATTATTTTTTGTACAAATTTGTCCATTTCACCTAGGTTTTCAAATTTCTTGGCATATAGTTGTTCATAGCAATTTCTTACAATCCTTTGTATTTCTATTGTGTCAATTGTAACTTCTCTTTTGTTTCTGATTGTGTTTATTTTGTTCCTCTCTCATTTTTTTCTTGATGAGTCTGTTTAAAGGCATGTCAATTTTGTTTATCTTTTCCAAAAACCAGCCCCTAGATTTATTGATCTTTAGAAATGTTTCTCTAGTCTCTATGTCATTTAATTATTCTCTGATCTTGGTTTTTTACTTCCTTCTACTTGCTCTGGGATGTGTCTGTTTTTGTTCCTCCAGTTTTTGTAGGTGTAGGGTTAGGCTGCTTATGTGAAATGTTTCTATTTTTTTAAGGTAGGCCTGTATCACTGTGAGCTTTCCTCTCAGGGCTGCCTTTACAGTGTCCCAAAACTTTTGGATTGTTGTGACTTCATTTTCTTTTGTTTCCAGATACTTTTTTATTTCTTCCTTGATCTCACTCTTATCCTATTCATTGGTTAATAGCATGCTATTCAATCTCCATGAGTTTCAGTGTTTTTGAGTTTATTTCTTTGGGATTGGTTTCTAGTTTCAGGCCCTTGTGGTCTGAGAAAATGGTTTCTAATATTTTTATTTTCTTGAACTTGTTGAGGCTTGTTTTGTGTCCTATTATGTGGTCTATCTTTGAAAATGTTCCATGTCCATTTGAAAAAATGTGTATTTTGCTTCTTGGGATGGAAGATTCTATGTATATCAGTGAAGTCCATTTGATCTAGGCCATTGTTCAATGCTGCAATATCTTTGTTGATATTTTGTTTAAAAGATTTGCTCATTTTAGACAGTGAGGTGTTAAAATCCACTTAGTATAAGTTTGCTGCTCTCTATATCTTTTTTTAAGTCCTCCAAAATTTTCATTATATATTTGGGTGCTCCTATGTTGTGTGCATGTATGTTTACAATGTTTACATCTTCTTGATGGATTCTTCCCTTGTGTGCTATGTAGTTTCCTTCTGGTCTCTTTTTATGGCATTTGTTTTGTAGTCTATTTTCTCTAATAAAAGTATTGCTACCCCAGCTTTATTTTCCTACCTGTTTGCAAGGAATATTTTTTCCAGCCCTTCACTTTGAGTCTGTGTAGGTCTTTTGTTCTGAAGTAGGTCTCTTGTAGGCAGCATATGTGTGTCACATTTTCTTATCCATTCAGCTACCCTATGTCTTTTGATTAGAGCATTTAATCCATTTATGTTTAAAGT
The DNA here is from genome assembly GCA_004027475.1 of Anoura caudifer. Lineage (NCBI taxonomy): Eukaryota > Metazoa > Chordata > Mammalia > Chiroptera > Phyllostomidae > Anoura > Anoura caudifer. The sequence continues at coordinate 4,977 of PVKU01016490.1, read as the reverse complement.
TATTATTTATAGGTACTTATTCATTGCCATTTTACTCCCTTTGTATCTTTTTTTCCTTTCTCTCTCACTGTTCCTCTTCCTCTTCTTAAAGCAATCTGTTTAGAATATCTTGCAGTGCTGGTTTGGTAGAGATGTATTATTTCAGCCTTCTTTTGTCTGGGAAGCTCCTTTTTTGCCTTTCTATTTTAATTGAAGTCTTGCTGGGTAGAGTAGTCTCAGTGGCACACCTTCATTTTTCATTACTTGGAATATTTCTTGTCATTCTCTTCTGGCTTGTAATGTATCTAACTGAAAAGTCAGCTGCTAGCCTTATTGGCAGTCCCTTGTATATTACTTCCTTTTTCTCCCTTGCTGCCTTTAAGATTGTCTCTTTCTCTTGGAATTTTGCCATTTTAATTATGATGTGTGTTCTGAAGTGGGCTTCTTTGGGTTCCTCCTCATTGGGACTCTCTGTGTTTCCTGGATTTGTGTGACTTTTTCTTTCACCAAATTAGGGAAGTTTTCTATCATTACCTTTTCAAATAAGTTTTGTATCACTTGCTCCTCCTCTTCTCCTTGTGGTATCCCTATTATACCGATATTATCCCATTTCATGTTCTGCATTTTCCTTAACCCTTCTTTTTACTCTTTTTTCCCCTTTTGTGCTCTTTTTGGGAAGTTTTTTCTACTTTGTCCTCCAGCTAACAGATTTGATTCTCTGCTTCATCAAACCTGGTTTGATTCCTTCTACTGTGTTCTTTAATTCAGAAAGTGTATTCTTCATTTTTTGTTGATTCTTGTGGATTGTTTCTATGTCCTTTTTCATGCTGATATTGTTTGCAGTATGTCTGTTTTGAACTCAATATCTGATATTTGATTTGTGTCTGTTTCATTTAGCATTCTTTCTGAGGATTCCTCCTTTCATTTAGATTGGGGGTTGTTTCTTTGTCTTACCATTGTTTGTAAGACTCTTCTTGTTTCCTTGCATTTCTTAAATTAATCTGTTTTGACTTTTTGAGTTTGTGCTGTGAACTTCTATGGTGAGTGACCTGTGAGATACACTGGTGCAGTCTTTTTGACCATCTGAACTTGATGTTGTTAGGATGTCATTTATATCTTTTATGCTGCTTTTCTGTATGTAATTAGGCATTGATTGTAGTTGTGTTGTTCTCTCATGGGACCTTCCCTGCCACTGATTTTCTGAGGGTCACTTTGCCCACCACATCTTTTGTGCTGTTGTGCAGATGCTGCCTGAACAAAACCAAAGAGCCCAAGAGACAAACCCACATCTACAAATAAACTACCCCCTACAACACCACTATCAATAGCAAATGAACCAGTATTAATAAGGGTTTAATGAGATTAAGACTATTAAAAAAAGGGAGTTGGTATGAGATGACCTACTGAAATAGAAATCATTTTAGGAGGGTAGAGGAAGGAGCAGTAATAAGAGTTGGGAGTTGGAGCAAAGGATGGAGAGAAGGTAAAGTTTACTTCATGAATAAAGAAAGGGAATGAAGAGTGTGGAATGGAGTATGTGAAGGGAAGTATATAATATTAGCCTTAAACAGGAATTAAAATAACATAAAATAATATATTGTGAGAGAGAAAGAAAATGGAAAAAACAATGTTAAATAATTATTTAGAGGAGAAGTGTCTGTTCAACTCCTTTACCATTTTTTTTAATTGAGTTCCTTGTCTTCTTAGAGTGGAGTCACGTAAGTTCTATATGTTTTTTGGAGATGAAACCCTTGTCTGAGGTATCACTGTAAAATATGTTTTCCCATGCAGTTGGTTCTCTTTTTATTTTAATACCGGTTTTTTGTAGCCATGCAAAAGCTTTTTATTTTGATGAAATCCCATTTGTTTATTCTTTCCTTTATGTCCATTGCTTTGGGGGACATATCAGTAAAAATGTTGCTGCATGAAATATCTGAGGTTTTCCTGCCTATGTTCTCCTCTAGGACTTTAATGGTGTCACAGCTTATATTTAAATTTTTTATCCACCTTGAATTTATTTTTGTATATGGTATAAGTTGGTGCTCGAGTTTAATTTTTTTGCACGTAGCTATCCAGTTCTCCCAACACCACTTGTTGAAGAAGTTATTTTTACTCCATTTTATGTTGATGCCCTCTTTGTTGAATATTAATTCACTGTAGAGACTTGGGTTTATTTCTGAGCTCTCTGTTTTGTTTCACTGGTCCCTGTGCCCATTTTTATGCCAGTACCAGGCTGTTCTGATTACAGTGGCCTTGTAATATATTTTGGTGTCATGTAGTGTGATCCCTCCTACTTTGTTCTTCTTTCTCAAAATTCCTGCAGTTATTCGAGATTGTTTATGGTTCCATATAAAGTTTTGAAGTGTTTGTTCTATGTCTGCTAAATGTGCCAACGGTATTTTAATAGGTATTGCATTGAATCTGTAAGTTTCTTTGGGTAGTATGGACATTTTGATGATGTTGATTCTTCTGAACCATGAACACGGTATATGTTTCCATTTGTTTGTGTCTTCCTTGATTTCTGTTTTCAGTGTTGTGTAGTTTTCTGCATACAGGTCTTTTATCTCCTTGGTTAGGATTATACCCAAGTATTTTATTTTTCTTTTTGCTATATTGAATGGGTTTTTTCTTGATTTCTACTTCTGCTGTTTCATTGTTAGTATACAAAATTGCCTTTGATTTCTGTATATTGAATTTGCATCCTGCGGTTTGGCCAAATTCATTTAGTAGGTCGAGCAGCTCTTTGGCCAAGTCTATAGGATATTCAATGTACACTCTCATGTCATCTGCAAACAATGATAGTTTTGTTTCCTCCTTTCCAATTTGGATGCCTTTTATTTCCTTTTCTTGTCTAATCGCTGTTGCTAAGACACCCAATACTATATTGACTAGAACTGGGGAAGGGGACATCCATATCTTGTTCCTGATCATAGTGGAAAAGATTTTAGTTTTTGCCCAGTGTGTATGATGTTGGTTGTAGGCCCCTCACATATTGCCTTATTATGTTGAGGAATGCTCCCTCTATTCCCACTTTGCTGAGTGATTTATCATAAATGAGTGTTGTACCTTATCAAATGCTTATTCTGCATCTATTGATATGATCATGTGATTTTTGTCTTCGCTTTTGGTTATGTGATATATTACATTTACTGATTTGCAAATATTGAACCATCCTTGCATCGCAGGGATGAATCCCACTTGGTCATGGTGCATGATCTTTTTAATGTATTTTTGGAGGTGGTTTGCCAATATTTTGTTGAGAATTTTAACATCTATGCTCATCAGTGATATTGGCCTGAAGTTTTCTTTCTTTGTTGTGTCTTTATGTGGTTTTGGGTTTAGGATGATGCTGGCTTCATAAAAAGAGTTTGGGAGTCTTACATCATTTTGGAATTTTTGGAATAGTCTGCAAAAATAGGGGTTAGCTCTTCCTTAAATGCTTTGTAAAATTCTCCTGTGAAACCATCAGGCCCAGGGCTTTTGTGTGTCAGAAGGTTTTTGATTACTGCTTCAATTTCATCTGCTGTTATTGGACTGTGCAGGATTTCTGCTTCTTCTTCGCTGAGTTTTGGAAGATTATATTTTTCTAGAAATTTGTCCATTTCACATAGGTTTTCAAATTTCTTGGCATACAGTTCTTCATAGTGATTTTTTACAATCCTTTGTATTTCTGTGGTGTCAGTTATAATCTCTCCTCTTTCATTTTTGTTTATGTTCATTTGGGTCCTCTTTTTTTACTGATGAACCTGCTTAAAGGCTTGTTGATTTTGTTTGTCTTTTCAAATAACCAGCTCCTGGATTCCTTGATCCTTAGAATTGTGCTTTTAGTCTCTATGTCATTTAATTCTGCTCTGATGTTGGTTATTTGTTTCCTTCTACTTGCTCTGGGCTGTCTTTGCTGTTGTTGCTCAAATTCTTGTAGGTGTAGGGATAGGTTGTTTGTTGAAATGTTTCTACCTTTTTAGGTAGGCCTGTATCACTATGAACTTCCCTCTGAGGACTGGCTTTGCTGTGTCTCATAACTTTTGGGTCATTGTGAGTTTATTTTCATTTGTTTCCAGAAATTTTTTATTTCCTCCCTAATTTAATCTTGACCCATTCATTGTTTAATAGCATGCTATTCAATCTCCATTATTTTGAGGATTTGGGGTTTTCCCCTTGAGGTTGATTTCTGGTTTCATTCCCTTGTGGTCGCAGAAAATGCTTGGTATGATTTCTATTTTTTTGAATTTGTTGAAGCTTGTTTTCTGTCCTATCATGTAGTCTATCATTGAAAATCTTCCACGTGCATTTGAAAAGACTGTGTATTTAGTTTCTTTGGGATGAAGGGCTCTATATATATCAGTTAAGTCCATTTTATCTAAAGTGTTGTTCAATGCCACAGCATCTTTGTTGATATTTTGTTAGGTGATCTGTCCATTTTTGACAGTGGGGTGTTAAAATCCCCTACTAAAATTGTGTTGCTGTCAATGTCTTTCTTGAAGTCCTCTAAGATTTACTTTATGTATTTAGGTGCTCCTATGTTCGGTGCATATATATTTACAATATTTATGTCTTCTTGGTGGATTCTTCCCTTGAGTATTATGAAGTGACCTCCTGGGTCTCTCTTTATGTCCCTTCTTTTGAAGTCTCTATTGTCTGATATTAGTATTGCTATCCCAGCTTTTTTTTTTTTCTCTCCATTTGCTTGGAAATTTTCTTTCCAGCATTTCACTTTGTGTCTGTGTAGGTCTTTTGTCCTGAGGTGAGTCTCTTGTAGGCAGCACATATGTGGCCCATGCTTTCTTATCCATTCAGCTATTCTATGTCTTTTGATTGGAGCATTTAATCTATTTACATTTAAGGTCATTATTGATAGGTACTGATTCATTGCCATTTTCGTACCTATGTTTCTCTCTCTCTCTCTCTCTCTCTCTCTCTCTCTCTCTCTCTCTCTCTCTCTCTTTTTCTTCCTTTCCTTCAAACACTCCCTTTAGTATCTCTTGCAGAACTGGTTTG
>PVKU01016489.1:0-14486 GCA_004027475.1 Anoura caudifer | reverse complement strand
GGGGAGTGGGAAGAGGAGAGAGGGGGACAAGGTACATAGAACAAGTAGCATAGATGGTAGGTAGAAAATAGACAGGGGGAGGGCAAGAGTAGTGTGGGAAATGTAGAAGCTAAAGAACTTATGACACATGGGCATGAACTAAAGGGGGGAATGTGGGTGGGAGGGGGTGTGCAGGGTGGAGGGTAATGAAGGGGGGGAAATGGGACAACTGTAATAGCATAATCAATAAAATATAATTTAAAAAAAAGAAAAAAAAAGAATCAATCTCTGAGTAACATCTTATTTATTTTTTTTACCACTGTTCCATCCCTAGAGCTGGCCCTTAGTAAAGAAGCAATATCTAACCAATGGAGCCATATGGGTGAATGGATGGTACAACACAGCTTCACCTGGGCTATGTTGCCATTCACTAGCTCTGTATCCCTCGGCAGTTATTGATACTTTACTTCTCAGGGCCTTACTTTCTTTCTATAAAATAAGGCCAGTTGAGAGTTATAAAATGCCAGAGCTCCTTCAGCCATCATTACTTATCCACTGGATGATCTTCCAGCTCAGACTGGTTCAACAGAGACACAACCTTCATTTTACATTTTTTAAAGTGGTTTGATAATGAATATACTGCAGTAAGGTTTTGACAAAGAAAAAAGATAAAAGGAATAGTAAGATGATGCCAAAGAAAAAGTAAACACACAGAAATAAGTTCTATACAGTCCTGTTTAGTTTCAAAGATGGGGCATGAATTAAGCTTTGAGCTTCCTGGCAACAAAAGCTAAAAGCTTCAAAGTTTGGGCATGAATTAAGCTTTGAGCTTCCTGGAAACAAAAGCTTAAAGTAAAAGTACTATTTGGTTGGCCAAAAGCTCTGTTTAATTTTTTCTATAAAACAAAAGACACATTTTTCACCAATAAGATTATTGATTTGGATATTTTGAGTATATAGGTTATCTCCCACGTGGTATAACATTGATTGTTCTCAATTAATGTCTCAATTTGATCACTATCAACTTCAACTGATCTACCCAACCATGGAGAATTGTCCAGTGAGAAATCTCCAGGCTGAAATTTTGCAAACCACTTTTGACACCTTCAATTAGTCATGGCAACTTCTCCATACACTGAAAATCTTTTCTTGTGTTTCAGTTACATTTTTACCTTTCTTAAAATAATAAAGCAGAGGAAGGAAGATGGAGGCAATGTAGGTGGGAACTGAACTCACTTGCTCATGCACCCAACTGGGACACCTAGCCGATCTTCCAAAGAACAAAGTAAACAGCCAACAGAATCCCAGCTGGTATGACATTTGGAACCCAAAGTGTGCAGAGGACGCTTAAAAATGAGTGGTAAGGAGATTTTGTAGGCTGATGGAAAGGTCCCCAGGACATGTGCCAGGAGACCATGGCTGCTGTGGGAGCATTGGAGGAGATCCAGGTCAGTGATAGCAACCTATTGACTCCCTCCCCTCCCAGAGCAGGGAAATCCCAGACCCACACGACGAGAGACCTGGACTTATAAAGTTACTGGGGTGATAAAAAAGCAGCAAGTGACACACAGCTGGTGGCACACCTGGCTGGAGCAGCAGTCACCGGCTTGGAGAGTAGCAGAAAAATTGGGGAGCCGGATGACACCTGGAGCTGGAAGAAGAGATTGACCACAATTGGCCTTGACCCAGATAGACTCTGGACTGGTCAGAGAGTTGGACAGTGTGGAAAGTTGGGTGCTTGTTAGGAGCAGCAAGGGGCACCCAAAGTGATTTTTCTCAAATGGGGAACAGATCCACTATTCAGGGACCTTGTGCATGCAGCAGCCAGGTCACCAAAGAGGGAAAACTGTGGGCACAATTTGCTCCCACTCTGGGTGCCTCATGGATTGATCAAAGCAGGGCAGCAGGGGCCAAAAGAAGCAGCAGCAGCATCAAGAGAGACATTTTTCAATAAGGGAACTGAGTCACCATGCAGGGACTTTGGGCACACATGCAACAGCCAGGCCAACAAAGAGGGGCCAGGGTAGGTGTGATTTGCTCCCACTCAGTGCACCTCACAGACTGATCAAAGGGTCACAAAACAAGGTGGATTATTGGTGGCAGCCTGGCACAAATGTGCAGCATGGACAGTGCGGCCACACAGTACTCTGAGGGTGTGGGCTGGAAACTGGGGACCTGTGATTATTGTAGCTCAGACCAAGCACCCATCCTTGTGGAACCACAAGAAAGGAAAAAATGGAGCCCAGCACCCCTCTGCCTATAGGATCTGGGAAGACGTGTAAAACCAGCATGGCAGGTTTAAAATCAACAGGAGAATTTTTTTCTAATTTTTTTTTTCAAGAGTAAGACAATAAGACCCAGAGCTATGAGAAAACTGGAGACAGATCCAGAAGTCAGAATGAGAACACCAACAGCTGAGATAAATTTCACTTTGCTTCGGAACTTGCATATTTTTTTTTTTTACTTCTTTTCTTTCCATTCATTTAGGGGTTTTGTTGTTGTTGTTTTTATTGTTGATTTGGTTTTTTACTCTATTTTTCATATTGCATTTTAATTTTTCTCCTTTCCCTTCAGTTGTATTCCAAATAACACACTACTTTTAGACTTTTACTTTTTATTCTTTTTATTCAGATTATACATATCTTATCATACTATTGTTATTCCAGCTCCCACACACCATCCTTACTTGTTCTTAATTCATTTTGCCATCTTCCTGAGCTTTATTACTGTTATGGTTAACTTTATTTTCCATCACACTATACCAAGTTTCTATCCTTTACTCTCACTATTTCTGCTCCTTCTAACCTCACATTAAGTGCTCTTCTTTTTTAAGTCAGCTCACATTCCTTTTCCCTTCTAATCAGAGTCTTATTTCTTTTTTACTTTTTATAAACATTGGCTACTTGAGTGAAATATCATTGTTATAGCCGTACCTCTCCAGAGGAACTCCTGTTTGTTCACTGCTCTTTTGTACTTTAAATCTGATAGAATACTCCCCTGCTGGTTTACTCCATTTCTCCTTCACCCTGCCAAATATCAGTTGAATGAGGAATTATGTTTCATTGTTTTCTCTCTCCTTTTTTTTTTCTTTTTTCCTCCTCTTTCAATATGGTCTTTACTACTTACTCTTAGTTTGCTTCCCAAATCCTCTCAAAATCATTTTTCTTTACTGTAGACATCTCATTTACTTTTTGTGTTTCTACAATATTCTTATTCCTGTTCCAATTTTACTAAACATCATTCAACTGTTGTTGCTATTAAACCTGTAGTGTTTTTTCTGCAATTTTGCTCCCATTACTCCAGTGCCTTTTCAATATTACTTCAAACCTCATAGTATACTCTGCCCTCTTCTTACCCCATTGTTCCCATCACCTTTTTTTGTTTTACTTACATTGTAAATTTTGCTCTCTCATTTTCTTCACCTCAGTTTTATCTCAACTCTTATTAAATCTCCTTACTCTTATCACACAACATTCACCCTTCTTGCAATCATCTCATATTCCCTTTGTCATATCTTATAATATCTACAATCTCTCTTCATTTTTATTAAGCTTAGTTCAATTGACACCGCTGATGTGATGGGGGGTTCTTTTCACTGGCATAGGTTTGATGGTCTAGTTATACTGCTTTGTTAACCAGAACCAGTACAACAGTATACTAGACAAGGTGGGACTAGTGAATACCAGTAAACCCTCTAGAGGAGAGAACATATCAACAAGGAGCCACCAACAAAGCCCAAATACAACAAGAGAGCTCACACAATGGAAAGAAAGGGCAACCCTAGAGCATCCAGACAAAAAGATCAAAGAGACTACACCACCGAGTTCCATAGAACCCCTACCACACAAGTTCATCCTACAAAGACAGCTGTCAAAGCAGACCATATGAAATTGCAGGGGGAAAAAAAAGAGTCACCTAAATTGGGGAGACAATGAAAGAATATGCAGTTGAAAGGAATAGAAGACTCTCCATTAAAAGAATTAAATAAAATGGGGGCAAGCAAACAATCAGATATAGAATTCAAAAGAATGATTACACAGATGCTCAAGGAACTCACTGACAACTACAAGGAACTGAGTGGGAACTACAACAGTATGAAAAAGGAAATAGAAACTATAAACAAGAACCAGAAAGAAATGAAGAATACAATAAATGAAATAAAATATATACTAGAAGGAATTACAAACAAGCTGAATGAAGCAGAGGACCAAATTAGTAAGCTGAGAGACAAGGTAGAAAAAAAATACCCAGGTAGAGCAGCTACATCAAAAAAGACTAAAAAAATATGAAGATAGTTTCAGGGAACTGCAGGACAAGAGGAAACACAAGAACATTAGAATCATAGGAATACCAGAAGGAAAAGAAAAGGAGCAAGGGATAGAAAATCTGTTTGAAAAAATAATGACAAAAAACTTCCTGAACATGGAGAGGGGAAAAGCCACACAAATTCAGGAAGCACAAAGGGTCTTAATCAAGAGGAACTCAAAGAGGACTACTCGAAGACACATCATAATTAAAATGCCAAGTTTTAAAGACAAAGAGAGGATCTTAAAGGCAGCAAGGGAGAAATAGGAAATAACATACAAAGGAGCTCCCATAAAGCTAGGAAACAATGCAAGCCATGAGAGAATGGGAAGAAATATGCCAAGTAATAAAAAGTGAAAGCCTGCTACCAAGCATACTCTACCCAGTGAGGTTATCAATTAAAATGGAAGGCTAAATGAGAGTTTTCCAGACAAAAGAAGGCTAAAAGAATACAGCTCTATCAAATCAAAGCTGCAAGATATCCTAAAGGGACTGCTATAAGAAGAGGAAGGAAAAGAATGAGATAGGAACACAGGTATAAGGGGGGAAATGAATAAGTACCTACTAATAATAACCTTAAATGTGAATGGATTAAATGCCCCAATCAAAAGACAAAGGGGACTTGGCAAGATGGCAGAGGAGTGAGTGCAAGCCACACTAACTTCCTCCCAGGACCATTCTGGAATTACAACTAATTTGTGGAGAAATTACCTAGAACAAACAACTGAACAATAGCAATAGAGAAGCCATATAATCTCAGACAGACAGAAGAACCAGCTTCAGCACAACCTGTCTGGTAAGGAGTGCAGTGGAGACTCAAGAGGGCTGGCTGGGCTCCCAGAGGCAGCAACACCAGAGGGATAATTAAGCCACAGGTTGGATCCTCATGAGAAACATGGGGTCTAAACCCTAAGCTGGAATCCCCAGCCTAGAACACCAGAGCCCAAAAAGTACACAGATAACTGGCAGTAAAAAGCAGCAGGGTTGCTCATTGCCAGAGATGGATGGCTAGAGACACAAAGAGCTATTTTAAGGGCCAGTGCACAAACTTTCATTTGCTGTCACTTACATGTGGTTCCAGCAAAGACAGGAGCAAAGTGGGCTGGAGACACCTGAGGAGAGACTTGGGACAGAAGATTTGGGGAGAATGCAGTAAGAGTAGCCACTGGGAAACCAGTGCTGAGTCATCTGCAAATGGAGGCAGCCATCGTGCTCCAGCACACTACTCCCCTCTGTGCGGCAGTAGCCTGAAGGGAAAAGACAGCCCCCCCGCCCCCCTCAAGAGAGATTCTGCTTGGCTCTGTGGTGCTTAAGCCTGATTGCTGAGTGAAGAGTGACCAGATTAATAACTGAAAGAGACAGCCACAGATGTAGATCCCTGGCAAAGGTGGGAAAAAGTAGAATAGAGATGATTGAGAAGAGTCTGGGGACAGAGGCTTGGGGGAGAGAGCTGGGAGAGCAGCCGCTGGGATCCTGGTGCTGAGTCATCACCCATACTATAACTGCCATCTTGCTCAGGCAGACCACTCCCCTCTGAGCAGTAGCAGCCTGAGGGGAAACAATAGTTCCAACCCCAGGAGGAATTCTGCCCAACCCTATGGGGCTTAAACCTGACTGTGAGTGCAGAGTGACCAGATTAACAACTGAAGGAGACAACTATAGACAGCAGACTTCTGGCAGTCTCAGAGCAGGTCAGATGGAGTCAACATCTGACACCACCAGAGGCGGAACCACAAAGCAAAAACAGTGGTAAGTAATAAAGTCAAGAGAGGCAAAATCCACAGTGGTCTTCTCCCTGATTAGTGATATTTTCCTTCCTTCATGGTTTCTTAACATTCATTTCTTGTTCAGCAAGTTTGTGCATATTAAGTCACTAAAATTTATACTAAAGTTTATATCTCTCCTTTCTTATAATAGTCTTAATCTCTTTACACCCTTATTAATACTGGTTCATTTGCTGTTGATACTGAGATTGTGGGGGGAGAAGATATTTTTGTGGATGTGGGTTGGTTCCCTAGGCTCTGTGGTTTTCTTCTGGCAGCACCTGCACAACAGCATACAAAATGTGATGGGCAGAGTGACCCTCAGTCAACCAGCTACAGGGAAGGACACACCAAAGAATGACCAAACAACAATCAAAACCCTAATACATCCAGAGAGCCAACACAAACAGCATCCCAGAGGAGCAAGTTCAGGAGTTCAAGGAGACTGCACCACTGAATCTCACAGGCCTCCTACCATAGAAGTTCACACCATAAACACAGGGAGTCAGAACAGATCAATTTAAGAAGCAGAGGCTAACAAGAAGAGTATCACAAACAATGGGAAGCAAAAAATAAACCCCAAATTACAGGAAAGGAGGAAACCTTGGAAAGAATGCTAAATGAAATAGAAGCAAGTAAATTATCAGATATTGAGTTTAAAGCAATAGTTACAAGGAAGCTCAATGAGCTCACAGAGAATTACCAAAAACTATAGGAAAATACAATGAACTCACTGCAAACTACATCAACATGAAAAAGGATACAGAAATTGTCAACGAGAGCCAAGAGGAAATGAAAAATACAATTTCTGAATTGAAGAACACAGTAGAAGGACTCAAAACCAGGCTAAATGAAGCAGAGGATCAAATCAGTGAGCTGAAAGACAAGGTAGAAGAACACTCCCAGAAGAGCAAGTAAAGGAAAACTGACTGAAGAGGTGTTAAGGTAACTACAGGACAACAGGAAATGTAATAATATCCACATAATAGGGATACTGGAAGGAGAAGAAGAACAGAAATGGATAGAAAACCTGTTTGAAAAAGTAATGATAGAAAACTTCCCTAATTGGATGAGACAAAAAGTCACACAAATCCAGGAAACACAGACAGTTCCAATCCAGATGAACCCAAAGAGCCCCACTTCAAGTCACACAATAATTAAAATGGCAAAATTCCAAGACAAACAGAGAATCTTCAAAGCAGCAAGGGAGAAACAGGAAGTAACATACAAGGGAGCCCCAATAAGGTTACCAGCTGACTTCTCAATGGAAACACTCCAAACCAGAATGAATTAGCAAGAAATATTCCAAGTAATAAAAAACAAAGGCTTGCAACCATTTCTACTGTACCCATCAAGACTCCCAATTAAAATGGAAGGCAAAATAAGGAGTTTCCCAGACAAAAGAAGGCTCAAAGAATACACCTCCACCAAACCAGCTCTGCAAGAGATGCTAAAGGGTCTTTTTTTAAAAAAAATAAAATAAAGAAAAAGAGTGAGAGAGAGAGAGGAACACAGGTACAAAGAAAATAAAATACCAAAGAATAAGTAAATGTAAATGGATTAAATGCTCCAATCAAAAGACATAGAATAGCTGAATGGATAAGAAATCATGACCCACCCAAATGCTGCCTACAAGAGACCCACCTCAGAACAAAAGACCTACACAGACTGAAAGTGAAGGGTTGGAAACATATATTCTAGGAAAATGGACAGGAAAAAGGTCAGGGTAGTAATACTCATGTCATACAAAATAGAATTAAAAACAAGGGTCATATAAAGAGACCTAGAAGGTCACTTCGTACTACTCATGGGAAGAATTTGTCAAGAATAAATAAACATTGTGTATATACATACACCCAACATAGGATTACCTAATAATATAACAATAATCTTGGAGGACTTCAAGAAAGATATTGACAGCAACACAATTATAGTACGGGATTTTAACACCCCACTGTCAAAAATGCACAGAACTTCTAAACAAAATATCAACAAAGAAATTGTGGCATTGAACAACACTCTAAATGAAATGGACTTAACTGATATATATAGAGCCCTTCATCCCAAAGAAACTAAATACACATTCTTTTCAAATGCACATGGAACATTTTCAAAGATAGACCACATGATAGGACACAAAACAAGCCTCAACAAATTCAAGAACACTGAGATCATAGAAAGCATATTCTCTCACCACAGGGACTGAAACTAGAAACCAACCTCAAGGAAAAAACTCGAAAACACTCAAACTCATGGAGATTGAATAGCATGCTATTAAACAATGAATGGATTAACAATGAGATCAAGGAGGAAATCAAAAAGTTTCTGGAAAGAATTGAAAATGAACTCACAACAATCCAAAATTTATGGGACACAGCAAACCCAGTCCTGAGCAGGAAATTCATAGCAACATAGACCTACCTAAAAAGATAGAAACATTTCAAAGAAGCAACCTCACCCTACACCTATAAGAACTGGAGGAACAACAACAAAGACAGCCCAGAGCAAGTAGAAGGAAGGAAACAACCAGGATCAGAGCAGAATTAAGTGACATGGAGACTAAAAGCACAATTCTAAGGATCAACAAACTCAGGAGTTGGTTATTTGAAAAAAAAAAATTGACAAGCCATTAAGCAGATTCATGAAGAAATAAAGAAACAGGACCCAAATAAACACAATCGGAAATGAAAGAGGAGAGATTACAACTGATACCACAGGAATATAAAGGATTGTAAGTAATTACTACAAAGAATTATATGCCAAGAAATTTGAAAATCTAGCTAAAATGGAAAAATTTCTAGAAAAATAGATCTTCCAAAATTGAACAAAGAAGGAGCAGAAAGCCTGAACAGACCCATAACTGCAGATGAAATTGAAGCAGTAATCAAAAAACTCCTGACACACAAAAGCCCTAGACTAGACAGTTTCACAGGAGAATCTTACAAAGCATTTAAGGAAGAGATAACCTTACACCTCACAGACTATTCCAAAAAATCCAAGAAGAGGAAAGACTCCCAAACTCTTTTTATGAAGCCAGTATCATCCTAATCCCAAAACCAGATAAAGACATAACAAAGAAAGAAAACTCCAGGCCAATATTGCAGATGAACATAGACACTAAAATACTCAACAAAATATTGGCAAACTGAATCCAGCAATACATTAAAAATATCACACACCATGATCAAGTGGGATTCTTCCCAGAAATGTGAGGATGGTACAATATTCACAAATCAATAAATGTAATGCATCATATAAACAAAAGGAAAGGCAAAAATCACATGATCATATCATAGATGCAGAAAAAGCATTTCATGGGGCACAGCACCAATTTATGATAAAAACACTCAGCAATGTGGGAATAGAGGGAACATTCCTCAACATGATAAAGGCCATATATGAGAGACCTATAGCCAACATCATACTCAATGGGCAAAAACTAAAATCTTTTCCACTAAGATCAGGAACAAGACAATGATGTCCACTATCACCACTTCTATTCAACATAGTATGGGAAGTCCTAGCCACAGCAATCAGACAAGAAAAAGAAATAAAAGGCATCCAAATTGGAAAAGAAGAAACAAAACTGTCATTGTTTGCAGATGACATGATAGTGTACATAGAAAATCCTATAGACTCCACCAAAAAAACTACTTGACCTAATAAGTGAATTTGGCAAAAGAGCAGGATACAAATTCAATATTGAGAATTTAAAAGCATTTTTTACACCAACAATGAAATATCAGAAACAGAAATCAAGAAAAAAATCTAATTTGATATAACAACAAGAAAAATAAAGTACCTAGGAATACACCTAACCAAGGAGATAAAAGATCTGTCCTCATAAAACTACATAACACTGAAGAAAGAAGTTAAGGAAGACACAATGGAAGGATATACCGTGTTTATGAATTGGAAGAATTAACATCATCAAAATGTCCATACTACACAAAGAAATTTATAAATTCAATGCAATCCCTACTAAAGTACCAATGGCATATTTCACAGATATAGAACAAACACTTCACAAATTTTTCAGAACCACAAATGACCCTGAATAGCTGCAGCAATTTTGAGAAGGAAGAACAAAGTAGGAGGGTCCTCAATACCTGATATCAAACTATACTATAAGGCCTTTGCAATGAAAACACCCTGGTGTGGGCATAAAAATAGGCATGTATAGATAAATGAAACTGAACAGAGAGCCCAGGAATAAACCCATGCCTTTATGATCAATTAACATCTGGCCAAGGAGGCAAGTACACACAATGGA
Source organism: Anoura caudifer (assembly GCA_004027475.1). Classification (NCBI taxonomy): domain Eukaryota; kingdom Metazoa; phylum Chordata; class Mammalia; order Chiroptera; family Phyllostomidae; genus Anoura; species Anoura caudifer. The sequence goes on along the minus strand of PVKU01016489.1, from coordinate 4,166 downwards.
ATAAAGACAGTCTTTTTAATAGATGGTGTTGGGAGAATTAAACAGGTACATGCAAAAAAATAATCTAGACCACACACAAGAATAAACTCAAAATGGATAAAGGACTTAAATATACATTGCAAAATCATAAAATTTCTAGAAGAAAACTTAGGCAGTTAATAGCAGAAATCTCTTGTAGCAATATTTTTGCCCATATATCTCCTAGGGCAAGGAAAACAAAAGAAAAAGTAAACAAACTGGACCACATCAAGCTAAGAAGCTTTGCACAGCAAAAGAAACCATCAACACAATGAAAAGGGAGCCCACTGTATGGGAGAAAATATTTGCTGATGATATATCTAATAAAGCATTAATTTCCAAAATATATAAAGAATTTATACAACTAAACACTAAGAAGACAAACAATCCAAGTCAAAAATGGGCAAACAATCTGAATAGTCACTTCTTCAAAGAGGACATACAGATGGCCAATAGGCACGTGAAAAAGTGTTCAATGTCACTAATCATCAGAGAGATACAAATTAAAACCACTATGAGGTATCACCTTACCTGCCAGAATGGTTATTGCCAATAAATCAACAAACCACAAGGGCTAGCAAGGGTTTGGGGGAAAATGGGTGGGGGGAACACTTGTCCACTATTGATGGGAATGTAGACTGGTGCAGCCCGCTTGGAAAACAGTATGGAGTTTCCTCAAATAATTTAAAATGGAACATCCTTTTGACCCACCAACCCCACTTCCAGTAATATACCTTAACACTGAAACACTAATTTGAAAGACTATATGCACCACTATGTCCATTGCAGCATTATTTACAGTAGTCAAGATCCGAATACAGCCCAAGTGCCCATCAGTAGATGAGTGGATAAAAAAAATGTGGTACATATATACAATGGAATACTGCAAGGCCATAAAATAGAAGAAAATCTTACCTTTTGTGACAGGATGGGTGGACCTGGCGATTATTATGCTAAGTAAAATAAGCCAGTCAGAGAAAGACAAACACCCTATGATCTCACTTATATGTGGAATCCAATGATGAACAAAATAAACTGATGCACAAAACAGAAACAGAAGCACGGTTACATGGAGCAGACTGCCAGCTGTTTTAGGGGAAGGTAGAAGTAGACCTGGATGAAAGAAGGTGAATGGATTAGTGAAAAAACATATACATAACACATAGACACAGACAATGCTGTGGTAATAATCAGAGGGTGGCGGGAGGAGGACTAGGTGGAGGTGGGCAAAGAGGCAGACAATGGGGACCAGAAAATACTTTGCTTGGGGTGATGAGCATACAATGCACTGTGCAGATGATGTCTGACTGAGTTGTACACTTTAAACCTGTGTGGTTTTGTAAACTAATATCACCCTAATAAATTCAATAATAAATAATTTTAATAGATCTAAGATAAATTGATATGGCAGCCTTTGTCCTCAAAACAACCCAAAAATGTATACACCAGGGAGTTTGATAGAACTGTTTTCTGCTGCATCTTTTCATAAAAGAATGTTTGTTATGTATTGCTGTGCAGTAACCCCAAAATATTGGCTTAAAAACAAGATATCAATTATTATTATCTCACTGGGGAGTGACTGGGCTCAGCTAAGCAGTTCTCACTCAGGGTTTCTTAGAAAGCTGGAGTCAGTATGTGACAGGGTCTGGTATTATCTGAAGCCTATGCTGGGGGTAGAACAGCTGGTCTTCTTCAGATATCTGTAGGTGGTCTCTCCACAAGACTCTTCAACATGCTAGCTTTTAGAGCACCCATGGAAGCTGGGGCTGAGAGAAAGTAAGCCAGGCAGGCTTTATCAACTTTCATGAACTAGCCTCGAGTCACCTAGCATCACTTCTTCCACATTCTATTTGCCAAAAGCAAATCACTAAGGCCAACCAGCAATTAAGGGAAGGTTAATTAGTTTTCCTATTTTGATGGAGGAGTGTCCAAGAAAATGGGAACGTGTTTAAACACTACTATAAATAACAAAAACAGAAATTTACAATTCAATAAATGCTATTCTTTTGAAAGCCGAAGAAGGGATACTCTCACTTGATCCAGAAATAAAATATAGGATATCTACAGCTATTTTGCTGAATATAGTAGCCACTGGTATAAGTGGCTGCTTAAATTTAAAATAATTAAAATTAAATTTAAAAATTTAAGTGCCATTCTTCAGCCTAAATAGCCTTATTTTAAGTGCTCAATAGTCACACATGACTATCATATTGTGCAGCACAATTTAACACATTTTCATTATTGCAGAAAGTTATTTTAGACAGTGTTGATCTGGAACAGCAATTTTCAACTGGTGTGCCACAAAAACTTTTAAAACATTCAATACCTGACTATTTAGTTAGGGGCAATGACCTCTTTCTCTTAGATTGTCAATTAAAAAATGACAACAGCCAATACAACAATAGCCATCTGGTGTGAATGAATCAAAATTATACCTATTTTTGACAGATCATCAAAAACTGCATTTTTGGGTGTGCCACGGAATTTTAGTAATTAGTTTATGTGTGCCATGAGGTGAAAAGGGTTGAAAATCTCTGATCTAGAATGATGAAAAAACTGTATTTTTTTGGTTGTTGATCTGAATTGCTTGCCCTTCCAGTTAAGCTCTTAGAAAGCAATGGGAAGCAGAAATGTCCAAATTGTAACATTGACAAGAGTATAAACTACATGAAATCTGTATTGCTAATGAAGAAAAGTCCCACATTCCTTAAAAATAAACAGGGCAGGGGATAGTTTCACTTACTTTAAAGTAAATGAAGTTTCCTGACCAAGACCAAAATAGCTGGCCACCTCCATGTGCAAGTTTCAGTGCAGGACCTGCCAACAAAACCAAAGTTTCACTCAAGAGGTTTTCTAAACACTGTTTCCTAAAAATAATTGGGGGAAAGAAAGATAAAATCAAAACTACAAAGTCAATTTCCTCCCTCATTCATTCAAACATTTACTGAGCAGACATGGATGCTATGCTTTGTACCTGAAGACATTTTCAAAATAGATTTTACCAATTCCCAAATATAAACAAAAAATGTCCATAATGCACCCTAAAATATCTATTTTTAAGTAGCATGATTTTCTAGTAAAACCACCAGGAAAAAAATGGTTGGAAAATGTACCCCTAAATGGCTGAAAGAGTCGGCTGGTGATATCTAATATTCATTATGCCAATTGAATTGAAAAAACTCTCTGACAAAAATAGTGACTTGGAATTTAGAAAAGCTGAATCCTAGCCACTCTGTTTTCAAGTAAAATAAAGAAGCCAATTCTGATAATGACAATAATTTAAATCACCAGCAGAGAGAATAGTTATTTTTATACTTTTTATAATAAGGGTACACACAGCTAGATCATGCATAAATTGTTTCAAATCATTACGAAACAAATTAAAAAGAAGTGTTGGAGGAAGCGGAGGCAGAACGTAGTCTTTTTCCCAAATAAAGCTTATTCAACTTTATTTTTTATTCATTTTTTATTATTTTATTGATGTTCTATTACTGCTGTCCCAATTTCTCTCCCATTGCTCTCCCCTGACCCACTCACCCCCTGCTCCCACAGTCAGTCCCCACCCTGTTGTCAATGTCCATGGGTCATTTATACATGTCCCTTGACTAGACCCTTTCCTTCCCCCCCCTTAACCCCCAACTCCCTCCCCTCTGATCACTGTCAATCTGTTCTTTGTTTCCATGCCTCCAGTTCTATTTTGTGCACTTGTTTTGTTCATTAGGTTCCTCTTATAGTGAAATCATATAGTATTTATCTTTCACTGCCCGGCTGATTTCACTTAGCATAATGCTCTCCAGTTCCATCCATGCTGTTGAGAAAGGTAGGAGTACCTTCTTTCTATAGCAGCATTATCTACAATAGCCAATTGCTGGAAACAGTCTAAGTGCCCATCAATAAATCAGGAAATCAAAAAACTGTTGTACATTTACACAATGGAAAATTACACAATAGGGCTTCCGGCCAAGATGGAGGCATAGGCAGACGCACTGTGCCTCTTCTCACAACCAAATTAAGGACAACAAAGATTTAGAAACAAGAAAACAACCAGATCTCAGAAAATCAAACTGTTTGGAAGTCCAACAACGATTCATCCAGACCGGTAAGAGGGGCGGAGTCGCGGCAGGAAAAAGCGGAGGTGCGGACCAGGC
>PVKU01016488.1:0-14466 GCA_004027475.1 Anoura caudifer | reverse complement strand
GTGAAATGAAGAAAAACGCACAGGGAACCAATAGAGATGGGAGGAAAACTGGGACTCAAATCAATGGAGTGGACCAGAAGGAAGAAAGAAACAACCAAACAGAAAACAAGGAAGAAACAAGAATTCAAAAAAATGAGGAGAGGCTTAGGAACCTCCAGGACATCTTTAAACGTCCCAACATCCGAATTATAGGGGTACCAGAAGGGGAAGAGGAAGAGCAACAAATGGAAAACTTATTTGAACAAATAATAAAGGAGAACTCCCCCAATTTGGCAAAGGAAATAGACTTCCAGGAAGTCCAGGAAGCTCAGAGAGTCCCAAAGAAGTTGGACCGAAGGAGGAACACACCAAGGCACATCATAATTACATTAGCCAAGATTAAAATGAAGGAGAGAATTCTAGAAGCAGCAAGGGATAAGGGCACAGTCACCTACAAAGGAGTTCCCATCAGACTGTCAACTGATTTCTCAAAAGAGACCTTCCAGGCAAGAAGGGGCTGGAAAGAAGTATTCCAAGTCATGAAAGGCAAAGACCTGCATCCAAGATTGCTCTATGCAATGAAGCTGTCATTTATAATGGAAGGGAAGATAAAGTGCTTCTCAGATAAGGTCAAGTTCAAGGAGTTCATCATCACCAAGCCCTTATTATGTGAAATATTAAAGGGACTTATCTAAGAAAAAGAAGATAAAAAATATGAACAGTTAAAAGACAGCAGGTATTAACAGGTATTAACAACCACACCTAAAACAAAAGCAAACTAAGCAAAAATCTAGAATAGGAACAGAACTACAGAAATGGAGATCACTTGGAGGGTTAGCAATAGGGGAGTGGGAGGAGGAGAGAGGGGGACAAGGTACAGAGAACAAGTAGCATAGACAGTGGGTAGAAAATAGACAGGGGGAGGGCAAGAATAGTGTGGGAAATGTAGAAGCTAAAGAACTTATGAAACATGGACATGAACTAAAGGGGTGTGCATGGTGGAGGAGAATGATGGGGGAGAAATGGGACAACTGTAATAGCATAATCGATAAAATATAATTTTAAAAAAGAAGAAAGAAAAAGTACCCCCAAAAGGAACTAAGAGCCAGTGTTTTTTTTCTCCCATATAAAGGTGATATGGGTAGGAAAAAGTGAATTTCAGTGGAACACAGGTTTACAAAGTTTGTATGAAGGGGATACACATTAAATAGTCAGAAATACATCTCTAAGTTGGAGCAAGATAGAGATTTTAGAGCTATCAGTATCGTGACTGAAGTGGGAAACTGGTTGAGAGCCCTGATGGAAAGCAATATTTATCCCTAGCTTATATTATTTTCATAGTTAGTGCCAAATCTATGATTCAAATGCTTCCTAAACACCTTTGCAGCTTTATTCAAAGTTACCAATTATCAATAACATTAGAAGATCATTTTCAAAGTTTAAATAAACTGTTTCAATGGGTTTTCCTCAATCACAGACAATCGTCCTCAATGGTTCCTAGCAGTCGATGGGGTTTCCCTCACACAGACACTATAGCCTCTTTGAAATTTCCTGCTCATGTGTTCAGTTATAATATCCTGGGGTTCCCTCAATTTCCACTTTCATCAAATTTCCTGCTATCACTTTGAAACCTCTAGCTTAGAATTCGCAATGTTCTCTGAAATTCTTCTATGCATGATCTATAGAAAAGGTATGCTTTTCAAAGCAAAATTTTTTAGTAGCAGTTATATATACTTTACACTAATCCACACCCATAGTCTGATTCCTCTTAGACCAAAGATGGACACAACACATTTGTCTTGAATTAAGGGTTCTGAACATGACACTGAATAAACAAAGTAACAGGCCCAAGTGGGAATCATAAACACCACTATGCATTTATGAGTGTCTTCCTCCCAACAATTGAGGTTACACATGTCAGTTTAGTCAGTGATGTACTAATTAAGAACTACCAACTCAGGTTTGAATTCAAACTCTGCCACCTGCTACTTATGTGATTTGTGGAAGTGACTTATTCAGCCTCTCTAAGCAGGAATACTACATGCGAGTGTGGATATTCTTTGAGACATCCATGTACAGTGACATTATATTTAGAAGTTATTTAATTTAGTTGTTTAGAAGTAAATAGATTAATTTTGAAGCCTACTTGTTTTTTCTTACCAATTTCTAGTTTAATTCCTCTCTGTGCTTATTTTATATTCCTTCATATTGTGAGTTTTAGTAAATGTCTCATGTGTACTTGAAAAGAGTATGTATTCTGTCACTTTTACGTTCAAAATTTTACATTTGTCTCTTAGATTTAGTACTATGTTTCAGAGTATCTATTATTTTTTTACTGAGGCAAAAGTCACAGAACGTACAACTGACCATTTTTAAGCATACGATCCAGTTGCATTTAGTGCACTCACAGGTTGTGCACCTCTCATCTCTATTTTGGAAACTTTTTCAGTACTCCAGAAGAACACTCTGTACCTATAATTAATCACTTCTCATTCCCAACTTCCCCAAGTCCTGATAAATACTAATCTTTCTGTCCCCATATATTTGCCTACTCTAGCTATGTCATATAAATAGAATCAAACAAAGTGTGGCCTTTTATGTCCAGTTTCTTTTACTTGGCATAATGTTTTCAAGGCTCATTCAGGTGGGATCATCAACATTTTATTTTTTATAACTGAATAATATTTCATTTGCATATGCACTATGTTATTTATTCATTCATCCATTGATGGGTATCTTAATTATTTCTTCCTTCTGGTTAATATGAATAATGCTGTTCAAATTATATGTGGATTGTGTTGAACAAATATGAAGAGAAAAATTGTGAAAAGTACCAAACAGAAATTCTGGAGATGAAAAGTACAATAGAAGGAAAATTCACTGAAGGAGTTCAGTGGCAGATTTGAACAGGAAGAAGATCAAATCAGTGAGTGTAAAGACAGGGCAATTGAATTTATTCAGGCTGAGGAGCAGAAAGAATAAGAATAAAGAAAAATAAACAGAGCCTGAGGGACTCATGAGACATCATCAAGTGTGCTAACATATGCATCATGAAAGTTACAGAAGAAGAAGATAGAAACGGATAAGAAAAAATATTTGATAATGGCCAAAAATTTCCCAAATTTGATGAAAGCTATGAATATACTCATCCAAGAAATTCAATGAACTTCAAGAAGGATAAACTCAAGGAGAACACTACAACTTGCCTTAGTGAATTGTTGAAAGACAAAGAAAATCACGGAAGCAACAAGAGAGAAGCAACTCATATCATATAAGGCATCATCAATAAAATTAACAAATAATGTTTAAATTCATAAACATGGAAGCCAGAAGTCAGTGGGTTGATATATTTAAAGCCCAGGAAGAAAACAAAAACTGTCAACCAATAATTCTGTATCTGTAAGACTATCCTTCAAGAATAAGGAAAAATTAAGACATTTCCTGATAAACCTAAAGGAGTTTGTTATTAGTAGACCCGCCTTATGAGAAATGCTAAAGGCCATCCACCAGACTGAAATAAAAGGACACTAGGCAGTAACCCTACGGCCTATGAAAAAACAAAAGACATTGGTAAAAGAAATTACATAGGTTAATAGAAAAGCCAGTATTGTTGTACTTTGGATTGTAACTGCTTGTTCTTCTGCACAATTAAAAAGTTAAATGCCTAAAGCAATAATTATAAATCTATTTTAGTAGGCAAAATATGTCTAAAAATTCAACCATGACTACAATAATATAAAGGGAGAGGGTTTCAGATATATAAGAGTTGAGGATTTATATCCTGTTATAACCATGTTTGTAATATAAAAATTGTTACAAGCTTAACATGTTAATTTTTATATGCAAAGAAGTAACCTAATGTTTAATAAAACATACAGAAAGTGTAAGAAGGCCAAAATGGTAAACTACATAATAGAAGGAGGAACTGAGGAATAAAAACATAAAATACAGAGAAAATAAATAGCTGAAAGGAAGAAGTAAGTTCTTCCTTAGTAATTATTTTAAATGTAGACAGAGTAAACTCTTCAGTTAAAAGTGAAAGACTGGCAGAATACATATTTGAGAACATGACATTTTCCTTAGCATAATATTCTCATGATCCATCTATGTTGTCACATATGACAAAATATTATTTTTATGGCTGAGTAGTATTCTACTCAGTCTGTGAGAGAAACATTGATTAGTTGCCTCTCACATGGCCCCCCAGTAGGGAGGCCTGGACCGCAACCCAGTCATGTGCCCTCAAGGAGTCAAACCAGTGACATTTCAGTTTGTAGCATGACACCCACTGAGCCACATGAGGCAGGGACAATCTCTGCCTTTTAACTGGGATATTCAGTCTTGTATATTTAATGTAATAATTGAGATGATTGGCTTAAATATATCCTATTTTTGTTTTCTATATTTTTACATATGTTACTTTTGCTCTATTTTTCTTTGATATGATTATTTTGTAATATAGTGTTTTATTTCCTCTATTGTCTTTTTAGATATACTCCTTTGTTTTCTTTTAATTTTTCAAATCGTTATCTAGGAATTACAATGCATATTCTTATCACAATTTGCATTGAATTTGCATTTTAACACTCTATGCTTAAGGTAAGAACTTTAAAACAGTGTAATTCTAATTAGTTCCCTCTGTCCTTTCCCTATGTTAGTCTTGCTACATATTTTATTTATTTCTGTATATGTTTGTTGTGAATTTTCTTTAGGAATTGGTGTAAGACTTTAATCAATTCTCTTTATGGGTCTTTTGATATGATTCTATAGATTTTCTACTTTAATTAGAATTATGTTTTAGATAATAAACCAACTTTGCGTTACTGGATTAAAGAGAGTCATGGTGTCTTACATGCGAAGGTGGGCAAAGTAGGTTTACAGTGAGTGTATTGAATACACTGTATGGAATATAGTGAGTGTTATAAGTAATAGATAATGCAAGAATAAACTCCTACTTTTCATACTCACAACTGTAAACCTATTTTGCCTCACCCTGGATAGTTGACTTATTTGGTATTGTTTTGCTAAATAGTTTTGCATGTGTTCTTATAAGAGATATTATTAGGCACTTTTCTTCCTTCCTGATGTGGATGTTTTTGTCCTGTTTTAGTTTCAACATAATACTGTCCTCCTAAAGTGTTTTGGCATATGTTCTGTCCCCTGTTTTTGTGAAAAAGTGTGTGTATGACTGGTAAGTATGCTTTCTTAAGTGTTTGATAGAATTCACTATTAAGTTATCTAGAACTAGACCCTTTCTCAAGGAAATATATTTACATTTTTTCCTTTTTAAAACTTCACCTAGATCTATTTTTTTAATATATTTTGGTGTTAGTAATGCCTTTCTAGGATTATTTCATCTTTCTTGTTAAACTAGTTGGTATAAAGTTGTTCATAATATTACCTTAAATTCTTTTTATTCCTGTTGGATCTATTGTAAAGTCTTATCCCCCCCCACCCAGTCCCAGTACTGATAACTTATGTGTTTTCTTTTTTATCTTGACAATTCTAGCTAAAGATTTACAAATTTTGTTATTTCAGAGATACAACTTTGAGTTCCACTGTTTCTTTTCTTTTTTGTTGTATTTCCCATTTCATTAATTATTGTTCTGATGGATATTATTTATTTTCTTCTATTTCCTTATTTCTTTTCTGGTCTCTTAGGTTGGAAGATTAAGTAATTATTTTGAGGGTTTTTTTTTCTAGTAAAATAGCTAAAGCTATAAATTTTCTCTGAGCATTGCTTTTTTATTTCCACAAATTTTTATTTGTTGTTCTTTTATTTTCAAGAAATTCAAGCTATTTTTTAATTTCCCTTGTTATTTCTTATTGGAACAAGGAATTATTCAAAGCTCTTTTGTTTAATATTTGTTCTATTTAATTTTAAGTCTTTTTTTAACTTTTTATTGAATTTATTGGGTGAAATTGATTAATAAATTATATGGGTTTTAGGTGTACAATTCCATAATACATTATATGTATATTGTATTGTGTGTTCACCACCTCAAGTCAAGATTTTAATATTTATATACAAGTATACCTGTTACCTTAAGCTAGTTGTTCTGATGCAAATATTAGACTTTGTTGTTGTTGTTGTTGAGATGAAACCAAGAATAACCAGAATGAGAAGAAAGAAATGAGATTTTTATGCTAATGAGCAAGAGGCCATGATGTATGGTCAGTGGCTGCGACAGACACGAGATGAATAGCAGTGAGGAAATTAAAGTTGGTGGTGAGCTGCGTGTCAGACCTGCACTGGTTGAGTCAGAAGTGTACTTATTGATATACAAATATAAACTTAAAAAAATCATTGAGAAAAATCACAAAAAGTTAACCTCTGGGAAGAGTATGGCAACAGTAGAAGAAGGAACTTGTATTGCTTTACAATAATGATTTTAGTAGTGATATTATAGGTAATTTCTACATTTTTTGCATTAGAAAAATTAAAAAGAATTGTAGATTAAAAAATTATGTTATAGCTGTATAATAGAATCTTTTGTTGCCATTAAAATGTAGCTTGGAAAGATTACTTAATTATATACAAATAATACCCATGATATATTAGGCAAAAAATATTAAACAGCATATGAAGAAAATAATTGAGAATGTAGTAGATATTTAAGGATTTTAAATACAATTTTCTTGAATTATGTTCTGTTCATATTTGACTATGTAAATGAGGTAATTGAAAAGTATGATGAGAAAGAAGATAATAGATAACACATAAGGAAAAATGCATGATTCACATGAGACCAAATGTATAGCTATAATAAATAAAATATATTTCAAAGAAATAATTCTATGTAAAAAACCTTGTGGGAAAAGCCCTAGTTCTGAATCCTGACAAATATGTTGAATCTTCCCACTGCTATTTTGAAATTAAACCTTTTGAGTTCCCATTTCTTACTTATTAATACAAATATCTTTTAATAGGATTTTATTATGATGAGTAACAAGAATAAATTCAGAAAACTTTGAGAAAATGGAAGTGGTAAGGATGCAAGGATAAAGGAGAATGTTTAAACAACTTTGATGGTAGAAAATGAAGAAAATTTGATTAGACAGCTCTTGTCTTTTTCCATTTTAATTTCTTTATTGTTTGGTAATTGGTTAGTTACTCACACTACTCCTGCTCTCTAAAAACTCAAAGAAGAATCCCAGGATTCCAAGCTAAGCCTCCATATTTACAAAGGTAATGAGTCTGTCCACCACGGGAAGTCAAGTGCTCTTACCATTTGGTATTGCTAACCTCAAACCTAACCTGAAGGGACACCTTTCTTGGGGGATAACAGTTCATTTGTCTTCATGCTAACTCTATGAAGGAATTTTCCTGTGCAGAGAACAGCTAGTTTCACTAAGCTCTGTATGTGCAGTGTTTTTTATGTAGTGCACTGACAGCCAGTAACCGAACCTAATCCGTCAAACTCATTTCACCTAAGACCTCGAGTATAACTCCAATTCTGATCCGTAAGGTAAAGGTGTCACTGGAGTACTTAGTTCCTGACCTTTTGTTTTTGAACATATAGTACTCTGATGTTTGGGCAGGGAAATGTATAATTCTCTTTGTACTGAAAAATATAATCATTATTTTGGGTGTTTCATTTTAAAACATTATGTTTGCCCTATAATTTGATTATAATAGGTGCAGCATTTCTCAGGAAGCCTTTGACAGAGTTGCTCCTTTGCAATCAGTAGGTTTACAGTTTAGTAAACAGTATGCACTTTATTAAAATTTTTCAAGGTTAAGCCTTTTGGAATATCGCATTATTTTGGTATGATTAAAAAAATCAAGTATTTTAATTTTGTCTAAATTTTAGAAATTAACCGTAAGAATTTAGGTGTATTGCATTGATCTGAAAAAAGTTCAATTCTTCTAATTATGCCATGCATTTTTAAAACATTTTTTTGTGTTAGAAGTGTGGTAAATAGCCCTGGCTGGTGTAGCTCAGTGGACTGAGTGTGAGCCTGAGAACCAAACGTTCGCGGTTCGATTCTCAGTCAAGGCACATACCTGGATTGCAGGCCAGTTCCCAGCAGGGGATGCACAAGAGGCAGCCACACATTGATGTTTGTCTCCCTCTCTCCTTCTCTTCCCCTCTAAAGATAAATAAATAAAATATTTTTTAAAAAAAGAAAGAAATGTGGTAAATACTTGCTCAATATTATTTCTGCCAGCCATTCAAATCTCCAATTATAGAGAAAGCACTAAAACAAGCGTATGAGAACTATTTCTGCACCACATGTTTGTTGAAGGATGTAGTGTTTTCTGGGGAACAGGGACCATTTACAAATCTAGAAGGTTTTCAGTAATATTTGCCCTGTAGATAGGTGCTATGGAACAACAAAAGGAATGCATAAAAAAACATTAAAACCTAAGCTTTACTTATCAGTGAGTTAGTTGAGGTTTTTCTGTTTGTAATGATCCTATTCAGAACAGTGAGGTACCTACTATACTCATATAACTGATTATTATTTCATATGGGGGTGTCAATAATAACTTAGGAAGCTTAAAACTTTTGGTCAATGTGTTTCTTCTTTAAAGTTATTATATTACAGCAGAATCTTATATTAGTTTGACTTTTTCACTCAAAACCACGTGATAGAACAACTTTGACATTCAAAATTAGTCTCTAATACTGCTTCAAAGCGAATGAGAACAGCAAACATCCCTGGATTCAAACAAGTTTTAGAAGTTGTTTTTTTTTTTTAAGACATAGACATGATTACAATAAGTATAAGCCATGTTACATAGTGATGTCTACTTACATTTCCTGGATTTTTTATTTTTTGGATCTTTAAGGGAAACAAGATATTTTATTTAAAGTTTATGGAAGAAGAGAGTATTTTTGTCTCTTGATGATACATCAATCTCTAAAAAGCATGAATTTTATGTTAGTGCCAAAACTTTACCAAAGTGATTATAAGAACAGAAGTAACTTTCAGACAGTAATACTTCAGCATAGTCATAATTCTCCAACTAATTACATTATAGTTATTACTTCAATCATCAAATTTCAGCTAGAATTTATTTTAATATCTTTAACATTGGTTGGAAGTAAGTGTTGGCAGGAAATCAAGTTTAAATTATGAACATGCAAGTTCTCATCACATGGTTATATCCAAAGTTAGCATCTCATTTAAAATAGACATAAACATAATGAAAACATATATACATTTTCTCCAATATGTGGCTTAATTTGGAAAATAGTAGGGGTTTAAATAAACATCCACTCTCTAACAAGACAACTTAAGTTAATACAAAAGTCTTTGAACATAATCAGCCTGATAAGGAAGATGGAAATGGTCTTGTTATGTTAAATGACTCAGAAAATGTCCCCTAAATCAGAGTCTCAGTGCAATTTTCTTTACCTTAAATAATGTTTGAATGCCATCTCCATAATGATTGTGCTCTCACACAGCCCTGACAACTCCTCTTGTTTTGCTGACCTCTGCATCACAAGAGAATAAAAACACCTGCCTCTCTAAATAAATAAACTCCCTTTAGGCTTCCTGATGGCCCCTCAAGGGAATTAAAAGTAAGTAATTCAATCATTAATTAGTTATCTTTATCATGATAAATATCATGGCTATCTTTATTATGATTAACTATCAGTTTAAATGATCTTGTACAGAAAAATAAAATATTCTACTGAACAAATTGAATATTTTGCCTTCATGTTCCCTGCAACCTCAGAGTTCCTTACTTATATATAAATCTGTACCTTTACATTCTTCCTCAGAATACTAGTTTTCTAATTAGTATGTCTCAGATTTTTTTCCACTGTAGTTTTGCCTGGTTAGGTAGTCTCAACTTTTGGTCCTGATGAGGATTATTTATAAACTGAATACAGAATCTTCTAAATGGGGTGTTTAACCTTTTGGTGTCTCTGGGTCACACTGGAAGAAGTGAATGTGTTGTCTTGGGCCACACATTTAATACACAAACATTAATGAAAACTGATGAGAAAAAAAAAGCTTTAAGTAAATATATTATTTTGCATTGGGCCGCATTCATAGCTATCTTGGGCTGCATGTGGCCCATGGGCCACGGATTGAACAACACTGTCGAAGAATCTAAAATATTTTAAAGGCAGCGAGGAAAGACTTCATTGGCCTCAAGTATCTTGTCCTCCATTAGCTATGATCTTCATGATTCTCATTCATGAATTCCTTTCTGTGGGTCAAAGCCCTGTTTCCCTGAGAATGACTTATCATCAAGTACATATCTGTAATACCATTAAACGTGTTGAAAGCCTTTTTAGCAGCAAACACAGAATCAGGGTAAACCAAGAAGAAATAACATACCTGTCCAAATTCATGTAATTCATATTAAAATGTTTTAAAAGTCATGAAGTAATATTGTATCTGAGGTACTGAATTGAAAAGTCATTTTGTTGTAAGAAGAAAGTACCATTCAAACCTCAGCTCTCAAACAGCTCCCATCTTGAATAATTTGGTTCTTGGACAAGTTGTTCATTGAAAAAATGTCTTGGTTGTTGAACAAAACTTCAGTTCTCAACCCGACAACACTTTTATGCTGATATTTGTATGATCAGTCACATGTCTCTCAGGCAACAGACAAAGGAGAGAATGTGCGAGTATAAGTATGATTTGGTTCAAACAAATCGCTTCTCAAACAGCCTTTCAGGATGAATTAAGTTCAAGAACTGAGGTTTCATTGAAAACAAATTAAAGAAGTAAATGTGTGAGGGTACAGCAGGCTCTGTGTTCCATCCTCAGGCTCCAGGCCTTCATCTTGTAGGTAATAGAGTAACATTAAAGCAGAACAATGACAAGGTTAGATTTGTAGTTCAAATCCTTTATTTTAATAATGATTCAGGGGAACATATTACAGTAGGGTGAGTCTGGAGTGTGGTAGGTGTTGGTTAGGAGGTTATGGCCATAGTCTCACATTGAAGAGGGCAGTGGCAAAATGTAAGGAGAGAAGATGACAGATTGAAGGGGTGAAAAGCCAGCCATGCTTTCTTTCCACCATTATACGTAGTGTAAATTGATTTTTTGTTAAATTTTTAGAGAAGCATAGGACAAGGAGAAGAGAAACAGTGTGCATGTAATAGATTAGTAGTGAAGATTAAATGAGTTAATGTACATAGTGCTATAAATTGCTATTATTGTTGTTGTTATTATTATTATTAATTATCGGAGAGCAACAAAGAGTGAAAATCTGAATGAGTTACTGACCTCAACAGACAAGCATCAGTGGAGAGCTTCACTCATGGTCTGGACCCTCATAACAGGCATCTGCTATAGGGATATGTGATAAAAAGAGAAAGCATGTAAGAGAAGGAGACTTAGCTTTGGACAAGTGGAACTGGCATGATAAAACCAGTGCATGAAGGGATCACAGCAATCACAGCAGAAGTAGAGTGTGCTCCAAGTCATTCATGTAGGAATAAAAAAAGGAGATGGTTAGATGAACCACGGCTTATGCCTGCTCCCTAAATTGCAGCAGGATGCCTCAGAAACCCTGGAAATGTGTCATTGCATTCTGTCTTCTCCTGCCATGATCTGAATATACACGGAGCATATTCAAGAGCATGTGGCTAGAAATCCATAGAAGTGCCACATGTACATTCCATCAGCATTTTGCTTTGCTCAAGGATTTTTACTGGACCTAAAAAAAAAAAAAAAATCCTGATCTGTTTGGAAAGAGGATTTGCATTTGCAAATAGATTTGCAGGCAGATCCAACAAACAACACTTTGCCATTTGCAAATCCACTTGAAACATCTGGGTCCCAGTCTAGCACCCAAATTCTTATGTAAGTGGACGCTCCTAGGATCATAGTTTGGAGAAGATTTTAAAAATCCAGATAAATGTTAAGTAATTTGCATAGCTTTTATTTTGAAAGCACAACCTGTCCTGCTAACAAAATAAAAGAACAAACAGAAACTAAGCTTTTTCTGTTCAAAGATAATTAAATAAGTGAAATCAATACAGAAACAACAATAAAAGCACCTTGACTTTGTTAACTGGAGAAAGACTGTGTGACATGTCAATGAAACAAGCTTGCTAATGAGAGTTTTAATTTAGATTTAAATTCTACCTATTCTCTTAATGGTGATAGAAATTTAAACAATGTATTAACTACCTATATATTGTGCATCTGAAATTATATTCCTTGTGTAACTATTTTATATTAAAAATAAACCGGTGAAGTTCTTCCTTTGTTTAAAAAAAGAGTATTATAATATAGTCAATATAAGGTTTGCTCAGGTTGAATTTACACTGTACTAGTAGACTATAAGAATTCCATTAATGTTCCATTGATATCATCAATGAAGAAAAAGGCAAAATGGATGCATTGCTTCTGCTCCACTGAGTCTGTAATGAAGCAGCATTATAGCAGCTGCTGTCTTTCTAAAAGCCTTTTCTTTCCTCCAAGGCATCACTTGCTATATTGCAAGAATTCCCAGAAAAATATCTTTTGACCTTGTGGCCCTTCCCCTTTGTTATTTGTATATATTTTTTTTCAGGAACCATGGCCTTCTACTTGCCACTGTGGTGCTTTGCGGTAATTTGAAATGTGCAATGGAAATTTCAAATGGAAGAGGAGAGTTTGAGATTGATCCTGCCAGGACCATCTGTGCCAACAAATCCTCATATTTTAGAACTGTTGTCTACTAGAACAATGACTACACTTAAGCTACTTTTCTGAAATGTAACCTCTAAAAGGTTAAGTTCTGGTTCTCTTATGATCTAAAATTATCTGGCACACTATAGATATCCAAAACATACTTTCATGATTTCAACCATAATTCCCCTAAATTCCCTAATTTTGTATTGATTATTTATGGGATATGACTCTTAGATGATCTAACTTAAAATTAGAATATGTAATAATGATTCTTCTTTGACTCTTTATCATTTTTTATTGTTGTTTGAATATAGTTGTCTCTGTTTACCCACCACCACTTTCCCCTGCCCCACCCACCCCCACCTCCCACCCTCCAACTTTTCCCCTTTGGCTCTGTCCCTGGGTCCTTTATACATGTTCCTTATGACCCTTTTTGTTCTTTCCCCCTTATCTCCCTCCCCTCTTCCCTCTGGTCTCTGTCAGTTTGTTCTCTCTTTCAACGTCAATAGTTATATTTGCTTGCTTGTTTTGTTTTGTTGATTAGGTTCCACTTATAGGTGAGATCATATGGTATTTCTTTCACTCCTGGCTTACTTCACTTAGCAAAATGCTCTCCAGTTCCATCCATGCTGTCCTGAAGGGTAGGACCTCCTTCTTTCTGTTGTGTAGTATTCCATTGTGTAAATGTACCATAGTTTTTTGATCCATTCATTTACTGATGGGCACTTAGGTTGCTTCCAGTGCTTGGCTATTGTAAATTGTGCTGCTATTGTTACAGAGCAACAGAAAGGTCCATTATTGTCCGCCACCTTATGGAAAGATGTCTCTCAAAGCCAGAGATTTGTGAAAAGGAAAGGAAATGTTCATTTAAAGCTATACAGAGTTGAAGTAGTGACTTAACATCTTCATTAAAATATCAAAGTCCTTCAGGATACCCACAGACACCCACAGTGCTTCCTATCTCCCTCTGCCCCAAGTCAGGGTACCGTAATTGCAAGGAAGAGAAGCACACGTCCGGGATCCAGGCTCTTGACACCGTCAGCTGTGTCGTCATCCAGGCAGGATCTCTAATTAATCCAAAGCCATGTGGCACCTTCTCATGGCCTACTGACGAGAGTTCTTTCACCCTTCCTCTAGGCAAAGTCTCTCTTGTTCCCAGGCCATGCAGCCAAAGGGAGCACCCCAAAGCCGCGTGGTCCTTCTTCTACCAAAGCTGTGGGGAAGGGGTCCCCACTCTGGCAAAGCCTCATGGCTCTCCCTCTTCACCAAAGCTGCAGGGGTCTGCACTCTGGTGAAACCACGTGGGATCTCTCCCTCTGGCAAAGCTGTGAGAGGGTCTCCACTCGGGCAAAGCCGAGTGGCAATTCTCTGCTAAAGCCACATGGTGATTTTCCCTTATAGAGCTGTGGGTCCTAACTCTCCTGAAAGCACATGGATTCTCTCTCAATGGCTGCTGCTTCTCAGTTTAAATCTCACGCCAAATCTCTTCTGTACCCCCATTTCTGACTCCTCCTACAATCAGTTACACCTGCCGCCATTCCCATATATTCCAAGTTTTGGGGGATGCCTTCATGAGTCTGGGCAGGTGTGTCCGCATTTTCTGGAGCCAATCTTCTCCAAGCTCCCACGCAGGCGCTGTGACTTGAGGTTCCTCCCCCAGTCAGGTCTTGGGGGGAGTCCTTTCCATCCCCCTAGCTCAGAGCATGGTCACAGCTATTTAACACATCTAAGCTACCAGCCAAAGGCTATAGATATGTTAAATGACCATGCCATGGATTAGCAGCTCTGCATGTCCCTGCTCCATGTGTCCCTTCCTCCAACTCATACCTGTGGGGGAAGGGGTGAGGACATCTTATATGTCCCTCTAATATTTCCTGGACACCCTGAGTTCTG
>PVKU01016487.1:0-14484 GCA_004027475.1 Anoura caudifer | reverse complement strand
GTCCAACTTCTTTGGGACTCTCTAAGCTTCCTGGACTTCCTGGAAGTCTATTTCCTTTGCCAGATTGGGGAAGTTCTCCTTTATTATTTGTTCAGATAACTTTTCCACTGGTTGCTCTTCTTCTTCCCCTTCTGGTACCCCTATAATTCAGATGTTGGGACATTTAAAGATGTCCTGGAGGTTTCTAAGCCTCTCCTCAGTTTTTTGAATTCTTGTTTCTTCCTTCTTTTCTTTTGGTTGTTTCTTTCTTCCTTCTGGTCCACTCCATTGATTTGAGTCCCAGTTTTCCTCCCATCACTATTGGTTCCCTGTGTGTTTTTCTTCATTTCACTTATTGTAGCCTCCATCTGTTCATCTAATTTGTGACCAAAATCAACCAATTCTGTGAGCTTCCTAATCACCAGAGCTTAGGTTGGCTACTACCAGTGCTATGAGCTCTGCATCTGGTAGGTTGACCACCTCCTGGTCGCTCAGATTAATTAACTCCAGGGCCTGGTCTGTTCTCCCTTTTGAGCCATCCTTGGTTAAGGTTTTTTTGTTTTTGTCTGGTTGCAGGTGTTAGTAGTGAGGGGCAGAGCCTTAGACGTTCACCAGGGTGGGGCAGCCCAGTCGCTGGGTTGTGATGCTGGGTGTGGGGGCGGGGTCCGAGAGGGAACAATGGCGCTTGCTCTGTGCTCTTTCAAGGATTCCAGTCCCTTCAGCCTCTTTTCCCTATCAAATTGGGCCCTTCTGGTGCTGATTTCCATGTGGGTGGGCCTGCGCATGCTCCAGGACCCCGTGGGTCTCCCCAACAAACTCTCCTGTGAGGCTGGGACTCCCTCCCAGCACCTCAGCCCCTACAAGTATTTTCAATGGGTGCTTTTAGGCTTCATTTCCCGGCGCTGGGGCCCTGCATCCACAGTCTGTCTTGCTGCCTGTTTTCGCCTGGTTTATCTGCGCGTGAATGTGTGTCCGAGTCCGCCGCCTTGTGTGCCCCACCTGGCCTCCCGGCTTGGCCTCCTGGTGTTAGGCAACGCTGCTGCCTGTGCGCCTGGAGTGACTACGTGCCCGGGACCAGCACCGGCTTATCCCACCGTGATCTGACTCCGCCGGCCTCGGACTCCACCAACTGCTGACTCCGCCACTCTTACTGGTCTGGGTGAATCACTGTTGTCAGACTCCTGTACAATTCAATTTTCTCTCTGTCCTGGTTGGGTTTTCTTTTTTTTGGTTCTATATTTTTGTTGTCCTTAATCTTGGTTGTGAGAGGAGGCACAGCATAGGAACTTCTAGCACAGTGGCAAATCCAGGCGGCACCCTCGTGAGCAGAGGGGACTCTAGTGGCTGATAAGGTCTTTCCTCTGTGAGCACACTCTGGAAATTCCCCTGTCCTTCTCAGCCCTCAAGTCAAGTTAAACAGTGATGCAATATTTATACACTTGTTTTTATTCTTCAGCTGACTCAGGTGGCTGAAACGGATGCCTTCTAGAACAAATGAAAGTGATTCAGCCATAAGTAAAGAACCCTGGTGCTGGCTGGCCATACACAGCTTTCTAGGTCCTTTCTTTTCCTTTCCTAATCACTGGGCTGGATGCCCCTGGGCATCCAAAGTAACCACCCCCGCCCCTGCACACGCACACACCCCATTCAAAATTCCCAATTCGAACTAGATACAAAATTAGATAAATCTGAGGGCATGACCTGTTTTCCTAATTGTGCTCTCTCTGTCTCTCTGGTTCTCCATTGGACCTGTAATCCAACAGCTGCTGAAATGACTTATCCTTCCGCATTCATTCATTTGTTGTGCAGGGTCTGAGGATGCCATTTGTTACCAAAACTGGCATGACCATGACATCAGGCTAGCTAAATAAGAGATATCTAATCATAAACTGGGATGAGTTCTATGCAGAAGACAAGGAGAAAGGGGTAGCAGACAGGTTTATTTATCCAGGGTGGCCCGGGAAGATGTCTGTGGACAGACACCATTTAGGCACAGACCCAAAAGATGAAAAGGATTAGTTATGGGAAGAATGCAAGGGAGTTGGGGAGGAACCAGCATTTTAAGGAGAGGGAATATAATATGCAAAGGCCTTGAGGCAGAAAACAGTTTGGTATACTTCCTCAAATGAAGGATGACCTAGTGACTAAATTGAATGAATGAGAGGGAAAGTGGCAGGTAAAAAGTGAATGAGCTGGAAAGGGTTAGACCATGTGAGACTGTAGGTCATGGTTAGGTAGAAGTTTATCATAAACCCCCTTGAACTGAGGTAACCTGTAGCTGAGATAGTGTTTACCAAATAGTCATATGCTCCCTCTTGTACCCCAGCCTCCCTTGCAATTAGACTGCAGCCATCTGATCGGTTCTGGCCAATGGATTTTAAGTGGAAATGCTGCAGTCACTTCTAAACAAAGCAATTATGGGCTAGTGAGCCTCTTGCATCCCTCTCTTCCCCTGACACAGTGACCCTGGAAGTCACGTGTTCCAGACGACATAGTCACAAGAATACATGAGGCAGCATTGGACTTTGAACAGCTGAGATTTCAGGGCTTATGTGTCTGTGGCTGCAACATAACCTAGCCTATCCTGATTAATCTCAATATGTACCTAAAAACTTGCGACCCAGAGGAGCCTAGTTACCACAGCTTAGCACAGAGCAGGAATTCAGGAAACAACAGTTCCCTTCCATCCAGCTCTTAGCCTTCCTCTCTAAAACGCTGGGGAACAGGTTTAGATATACTGCTCATACCTCTCTGCTCATCCTCACACTACCCCCAAGAAACTCCCAGTGATTAAAGCCTTTTCTCCAGGGGAATAATGAATGTGTGGAAGGAAAGTCAGGAGACCTGTTTGCCCTGGGCCATACAGCAATAACTTACGAAAAAACCCACCATCCCTTATGTTTTGAGGCTTTTCAGTTTACAAAAAGAAAAAAAAGAAAGAAAGAAAAGAAAAAGTAGACAGGGCAAAGTCTAAACCTGTTGTTCAGAGGCGGGGAGTGAGACGATGCCATCTAGGGACTGACCCTAGCAGCGGTTACAGTCAAGTGAACCTGACCTCGAATCCCAGCCCATTACTTAACAGCTATGTGGCTTTGGGCATATTACTCAATCTCTGAGCCTCAGTTTCCTCATCTATAAAATGAGGATAATGAGATTTGTGAGATGAGATGCTTGTCTAGCACATATTAGGTGCTAAATCCAAGTTATGACTAGAACCCAGATACGCTGACTCCTAACCAGGGGGTCTTGGCCCAGCACAGTGCTGCCTCCAACAGTAGCCCTAGGGTCTGATTCCTATGCATGTTTCATTGTTCCCATGTGGTTGGAAAGGGGTGGAGGTTGGGGAAACTTCCGAGAGCAAATGCATGAGCCCTGTGTGTCCCTTGCAACAGCTCAGCCTCTTTGGGACAGAAAGAGTTCATTCTGTTTTGTTTCACTTTAGGAAGTAGCCAAAAATTCCCCACTCGATGACAGCTCAGCTCCAGGAAGGAAATGACTTTGGATGAGATGCCAAACCAAAAGTTGGAAACTGTCAGGGTTGCACAACCAAGAAGAGACAGCACAAAAATTGAGAAACTTCAGACTCCCAGGAGGAGGGTAGCAGCAGATGAGAAGGTAAACCTTGGTCGCCTTCCAGATCCCTTCAGATCCAAGAAGCTCCTTGCTCTCCTACTCAGCTGATACCTGGAACCACCCAGGCCCCCACTCCACACAGTGGCCAGAACAGTGGGTACTCCCTAGGGGCAAGCCCTCCAAAATCTTCCCTTGGCTCTCGGTGAAAGCAAACTTGACCACAGCCTAGGCAACCCTGGGTGGCCCAACCCTGCCCTGTCCACAGTCTCAGCCCACCACACTCCCATTGTCCTCTGGCTCGGGGAGGCCTCCATGGTCTCCCTTTGGGTCCTCAAGCATTACTCCCTCCCATCAGGCCTTTGTACATGCTGTTGCCTTGGCCTAGAAAGGCCCAGGCGCTCCTTCACTTCAGTTACCCACTCATCCTTTCAACGGGAGCCTCAGTCTCACTTCCTTGAGGAAGTTTCCCCTGACAAGATCAACTCTTCCCCTCTTCCCCTGTCCTACCACTCTGTCCCCTCTACCTTCACTTCTCCTTTGAGCACTCACTCTGTGGTTGGTTGCATGTCCCCATGTCATCACCCACACTAGACTCACGCTCCTTGAGGTCTGAGACCCTGTATTTTCATTGCCATATCTCCAGGGCCCAATACATAGCAGACACTCAATAAATATTTTAGTTCATTACTGAGTCTCCTGTCCAGCTCTGTGTATCTAACTCGGCATGAGGAGGAACAAGGGAGAGTTCCACCTCACAGTGAGGCACAGCTGGTTTCTAGCCTCCAGCCTCAGAGCTAAAGCAATCTGAGCCCAACCATCAGCAGGCTCAGCTCCTAAGTCTGCTTTCAGTGGCACTGAACTAGCTCCTGAGCCCTGCAGTGGTGGCAGACACACCATCCTCAGCTGGAAGCCAGTGGTGACACTCTGGCCTCTCCCTTGATTCCTGCTCCTAAGCCCCCAAGATGATGGCACATAGGCCCTGCAGGCTGGCTCACAGGCCCCTCCTAAGCCTGGTAGTCTGGAAAAGTTCCTCTAGGTATGAGGATTCTTGTGTTTTAAGCCCCAGAGTGATGGTTGGCCCTAGCCCCTGGGGTCAGGCTCTTCTAATACTGAATGCTGGCCTGACCATATATTGTTTTGTTTTGTTTTGTTTTGTTTTGTGAGAGAAAGAGAGAAACATCAATTTGTTGTTCCACTTATTTATATATTCATTGGTTGATTCCTGTGTGTGTCCTGACTAGGGATCAAACCCACAACCTTGGTGTATCGGGATGATGCTATAACCAACTGAGCTATCCAGCCAGGGCTGGCCTGACCATAGAAATGCTGCCCCTGGCCCCCCAGACTCAGCTCTGCGGAGCTGCCCAGCAATTTCACTGTGGTCATCGTTATACGGGGGCAGTGATTCCCACAGTGTATTAGTTCCACTGGAATGTTAATAAGCATCAAAAGAAAAAGGGGCTCCATGGTCAAATTTAAATGGGAAACAATGGTCCAAAGAAATTTCTTTGCTACAGGACTTATCAGAGCTTTAACATGCTGGGGTACATGTGAATCTCCAAAGGTTGGGGGCACTGATTAAAACGCACAAGATTTCCCGAGTTTAGTGACTCATGAACCTTTGTTTGCAGGACAGCGTTGTCAGAGCACTCTGCCAGGGCACGCGGTTTGGGAAAGGCTACTCTAGACCCTGACTTGCCCTATGCACACAGTACTGTCCCCATCGCAACAAGACATCTTTCGACCAGGACACAAAGGCGGCATTCCCCTTGCTGTCCTGACCCAGTGACTGGAGCTTCATCCAAGACCCAGCTCTTCCCTGTGGGCTCAGCAGAGCCTGGAGATGTGACGACTCCGCAGCAGACTACTTCACAACTGGCTTTGCCAGAAGGTGGGAGGTGAAGTGGGGAAGAGAGGGTGAGAAAGGGCAAGGGGTTGAACATCATCTTACAGAGCAGAGTATCAACAGCCATTGCCTAGAGCAGATGGGAAAAAAAAACTAGAAATGAAATGTGAGGACATGTGTCAAAACAAAAGTTGCAAAAGCAATGCATAGAGGAACTAAAAGCTGAGATAGAAATGCATTGGGAGGAAGGGGGAGAAGTGTACACAAGCCAAATCCTCTTCTAGGAAGTTATTGATTAATATTTAAATTGACAAATATGAAAAAAAGGATAATATAAGCATAGTATTTAGAGATAGCACCAATGTGATAAAGAATATCCATTCCCCCGTCTTCCTACATTTAGGAATTTCAGCTTGACATCTGGCTGCCTGGCTAAAAACTACACTTCCCGTAGCTAATTATGGTCTTGTGACTAAGTTCCAGCCAACAGAATCTAATGATGGGATAAGTGCATCTTAAAAGGACAGGAAAGTGCCTTCCCCCCGCCTTCCTGCCTGCTGGAATGTGGAAATGGAAGTAGAAGCAGGGACAAGTACCTCAGACTACAAGGTGGAAGCCACATGTTGACGACAGCAGGATAACAGAAAAAGCCTGAGTCCCTGACACTGCGAATCCACCATATCAGCCTTGGATTGCCAATGTATATACTACTAATCGAAAGAAATCCTCCTGTAGTTCAAGCTGCTGTCAATGGCCTTTCTGATCACAGCCAAACCAACATAATAACTAATACAGAATTTGGTGCCCAAGAGGAGAGCTTCAAGCAGCAAGGATCCAGGCATTGCAGGCTGGAAAGCTGGTGACTCTTCTTGAAGCAAAGCAAAAATGTTGGTAAAACCACCATCACCTGCGACACTGGGAAGGCAGTCCATGTGCCAAGGGCACCTGTAACTGAGGGGAGACGTTGCAAATGTCCTGAATGTTAGTGCATGTGGCTTCTTTTTCAGGAACCTCCAATAAAAGAGAGATGAACTCTAGTGGACTGAGACCTTGTACAAGCAGAGTCGAAAAGAAAGACAGCCTGTAGCTGACAATCCAAGCTGACCCAGAACCCCCATGTCAGGGCCTCTGAAGAGACAGCCTCAGCAGGAGGTAAGACCATGGCCCTAACCTTTCTAATCATGATTCACCTTTCTCAGCTTCACCCATGAACCCACGAAGGGGTTCTTTGAAGGACACAGAAAGCCCAAAATCAAATTAAGAGAACTTCCTGCCCATGCAAGTTTTTGTTCCAGGTAGCCTCAAGGGAGGCTCCAGGTAAGCACATTAAAGTAGGAGGAGAGGCAGGCAGGCTCAGGGCACAGGCCACTAAATGAAAGTTCAAACATTCCAGGGTTAAGAGCTCAGACAGATCTACACTGAGTGAGAACTGATTAGAAGCCAAAAGACAAGAAGCTGCTAGTTTTTTATGAGAATTGTATTGCTAAAGAAACCCCAGGCCTGGTGAGACAAAGCTTGTCATTGTTTCACCCTTTCAGCTCCCCTCAGGCTCCCAAACCCACACCAGCAGGAAGTAGGCTGCAGAAGCCGTGTAGCCCTCCATAAGGGTAGACTCTCTGTACTCCCCGCTTCAGTGAGGCCACAGAAAATAATGAACAGGGCACCCCCCCCAACGCCCATCCCCACCCCACCAAGGCAGCCAGAAGTTAGAGAACCAGGTGTTAGAGCCATGGTTCTTTTTTTTTTTTTTTTTTTAAGATTTTATTTATTTATTTTTAGAGAGAAGGGAGGGAGAAAGAGAGAGAGAAACATCAGTGTGTGGTTGCCTTCATGTGTCCCCCACTGGGGACCCGGCCTGCAACCCAGGCATATGCCCTGACTGGGAATCGAACCAGTGACCCTTTGCTTCACAGGCCTGTGCTCAATCCACTGAGCTACACCAGCCAGGGCAGAGCTGTGGTTCTTAAACCTTCATCTGCATCAGATCAGACACTACCCCTGGAGTTCATGAATCAGCAGATGAGGTGAGGGCCAGGAATTCACATTCCTAACAAGTTCCGAGGTACTGCTGACAAATAAAATCTGGGAAACACACTTTGAGAATCACCAGTGTACTGAAAACAAGGAGCTGCCAAATGGACCAAGCAAAGGGCTCACTCCCCTAGAAGACGGGACCTATTACAATTCCCAGCCAGATTTGTCACCACTTTAATAAGCACTACAGTGTGTTTCTCATTTCAAATGAGAGTTTTGATTGAATTCCTGTTCAGGTGCCACCATTGATAGAAAAGACTAATGTGAATCACCCATAGATCCTGAGCCTTGAGCTGAAGGAAGGAACTGATTCCAGGCCTGACTCCCTTGGGGAACAGGTGAGCATGTTTTCTGTGTGGGAAGACAGAACGTATATGGATACTCAGATGGCTCAAAGCAGAAGATTGTAGGGAGACTGCTATCCCTCCAATGTTTCTTCCCTCCTCCTCTAGAGTAACAGAATGTTTAGTTGTGCATATAAACTCCCAGCTAAAGATTACATTTCCCAGCCTCCCTTGCAATGAGGTATGATCATGTGACTAGATCCTGGCCAATGGCCTGTGAAAGCAAGTTAGGTGTGCAGCTTCCCAGGCACGCCCTTCTTACTGGCTGGAATAGTGCACACAGGGGTACAGAGCAGCCCCCTCAGGTGGGAGTCAGCAGCTAGGTGTCCAAGATGGCAGAGCAATGAAAAAGCAAGAACTGGGTCCTCCACACCATGGAGCCACCCCATTAGCCCTGTGCAGCTTGAACTGAAACAGGAGAGAGAAATGAACTGTTTTATCTAAATCACTGTAGCCTGCCCTTAGTCACAGCAGTGAACCTGAAATGCTAATACAGGAGACTACCAAGAAATGGATAGAAGAGTAAAAAGGGGTGACACTGGCAAGCAGATTTGCTGGAGGACAGAGTGGGTAGCTGGGGAATAAGCCTCCTGTACTACTTTATTCTAATTCTTATGGCCTCTGATGTCTGACAGATTGGATAACATGGTCTTCACGATTAAGGCCAAGAAAATATCAAGAAACAGAGACCCACATACCCCGCTCTTACACCATCAGACCAGCTGCCACCCACAGCACATGGTCTCAAAAGACTTGATGCCAGCGTGGCCCCGCAAAGGCTCCCACACATCACCTCTCAGTTCAGGCCCAACCTTCAGAAAGCCTCTGTTAAATACAAACAATATGACCTGGAGACATAATTCTCTGAGGAAGCCACTTTCCACCTAGGTCTTCAGGCGTATATGATTGTCAAGCACTGTTTTATGAAAATCTATTTAAAGCCCTTTAAGTGGTGGGCAGAAGTCAGGTTCTCAAGCTGCCAGAGGCAACTGAGCAAGGTCATAAACAATCTTCAACAAGTACCTGCAAAATAAGGTTTAAATAATGCTACAATTAGGGAAGGGAAACCAGCTTTGACTAGTTAGAATACAAAAACTTAAAATGCTTCACACATACCCTCCATATTCACCTCCAAAAGGTAACAGAAATTTATAGCACTTTGTTTTGGGGTGTGGAAAGATATAGAAAGGAGAGAAAGGGGGAGCGTCTTGCCCGATGACTTAAAGCAATAGTGAAAACAGCGAGGCTCCCCAAAACAAAAAAACAGTAAGGGGATTTGTGGATGTGGAGGCAGGCTTTACTCTCTCTTTCTCAAGCAATTTTAATCAGCAAGGCTAAGGGGGAAGAGAAAGAGGTTTGGAGAACAAAGGCAGACCTCGCAGCCCTGAGAGGACAGAGGCTGTTGGGATAGGAAAGCAAGGATTTGAGACAAGTTCTATGCAGGAGAGAGGCTGACAGACAAAATGGCAGTTTCCTAAAAGCCCAAACGCTATGTTCTGTGATGAGAAAAGCTAAGGAGAAGGGCTCTGCACCCAGACAGCCTGGTGTGGCCTCCATGTCCACCAGTGACCAGACAGGCAGCCCCTGTGACTAATTTCTTAGTTGGATAGCAAACTCTTTCATTCAATTTTTTTTTTTTTAAGATTAAAAAAGGTCTTAAAACCAGAGTGTAGCTCCTACTGAAACATGCTTGAGGGCCAGCCACATGGGACTGTCTTGGTTACTCACAGTTCAGGAGGATCTGGGCGGCACGGTAGAGCTCCAGGTGGCGCAGGAGGTCCAGCAGTTGCTGGACAGTGGCCTGTCGCATCCCCCACCACCACAGCAGTTCCCGGGTGATGCTCACACCCTGTACCCGCTCCATCGACTTGATCTTCCGCAGTTGGGTCAGGTCTGTGATCACATAGGAGGCTGGAAGGCAAGTTGAGAGGACCTGCTTAGAGTTAGAAAAGCAGTCCCTCCACAGGAGGGTCAGCATGCTAGCCAGGCTTTGTTCATAACATTTTCCCCATCTGCCCCCTGCCAAACCTGGAACTCCACCATCAGCTGGGGTCCACGGGCAGCCCAAGTTATAATGTCGATTCCATGTAATACTCACAGGGACCAGCACATTAACACTTAAACCTAAATATCAACTTTGCTGCCACACAAGACTTTGGAGAAAGACCACTGGATGCTAGGGGTCAGGGGCCTAGAGCTTTAGCTGCTTATTTGCTCTGGGTAAGTCACTTCCACCATGGAATCTGTTTCCTCAGGGTAACAACTTTGCCTGCCACCCCGCCCCCACCCCAGAATAGAAGCCCATGTAGGAGCTTTACGTATTCTGTTCACTAACAGATCCCCAGAACAGAGAACAGCGCCTGGCGCAGAGTGGGTGAGGCAGGGGAAGTGCCCAGGGGGTAAAATGTAAGGAGCAGCTCTCTCTTAGGGCTAACTGTGTACTGTCAGACAGGCCAGTAAGCCAAGACAAGGGGAACAGGGAAATAGACAGGTAGTTAAATAAATAGCCAAGCAGTTTACAGCTATATAGTAAGCCATAAATCCTATCTTCCCTACCCAAGGACACTGAAGAATAAGTGGTTCAGCCCTGAACAGGTAGCTCAGTTGGTTAGAGCATCATCCCAATAAACCAAGGTTGTGGGTTCAATCCCTGGTCAGGGCACATATAAGAATCAACCAATGAATGCATAAATAAATGGAACAACAAGTCAATGTTTCTCTCTCTTCCTTCCTCTCTCTAAAAAGTCAGTAAATACATTTTTTTCAAAAAAAGAGTAAATAGTTTACACTTTTCCTCCCTAACCATAGGGTATATAGCTTAAACCACCCTACTCAGGAAGATAGATAACAGAAAGCCAGTTAGTGCCATCTGTGCCAACCACACCCAAGGATAGAGAAAATCTTATTTTGGGGCATCAGCATAAAGCTGATGAATAGTCTATTAAGATCCTCCCCTAAGACTTCCCCTAAACACCTAGTCATTATTTATTTGTGTTTGTTTGTTTAAAGATTTTATTTATTTTTAGAGAGAAGAGAAGGGAAGGGAGGGAGAAAGAGAGGGAGAGAAACATTGATGTGTGAGAGAAATATAGATATGTTGCCTGTCGCGTACCCCTAACTAGAGACCTGGCCTGTAACCCAGGCATGTGCCTTAACGGGAATCGAACTGGCGACCTTTCGGTTCACGGGCCGACGCTCAATCCACTGAGCCACACCAGCCAAGGCTGTTTGTTTGTTTTTATTGAATTGAAGCATTATAGAATCGTAAACCTGAAACCTATATAATTTTATTAACTCCCAGCCTTTAAAACCCTCAAGACTAAGGACCCAGTGCATGCTCTCCAACCAAGGAATAAGCCTTTCCCTCCCTCCTCTTCTTCCCTCCAGGTGCTTTTCCTCTGCCTTTCTCACAAGTTCCAAGGGCCCTTCTTCTGCCTCTGTAACTTGTTTCCTGAGCCTACACAACTCAGCCGGCTCACTTTACTACCTCTGTAACTTTCTAAGTAAACTTTCTCTTATAATTTGAGTTCCTGGCTCTGAATTATTTCTTCACCAAATTCAAGAACCAAGGTCCAACTTTGCCAGTAAAATCTGGTGCCATCTCATTGCCAATGTCATCACTAACATTTGCGGCATCTGAAGAGTAGGTGCCTCCTTATGCCTCTTTAAAATCTACCCTGAGCATCTCATTCTCCTTATCCCTAAATCCCAACCCTCTCAGGGGAAACACGAATGAACAAATGAGTGAATGAATGAATGAGCACCCAACCCACCATGGTCCACCATCTTCATAGAACTGTTAGAACAGTCAAGAGAGCCTGTGGATCTAAAAGCACTTTTCCAAGTTTGAAGCACTGCACAACATTTGCAGGGGTCTGTGACTGGCAATACTAAAAATAATGCATTTCTGCCCTGGCTAATGTGGCTCAGTGGATTAAGTGCTGGCCTGTGAATCAGAGGGTTGCTGGTTCGATTTGCAGTCAGGGCACATGCCTGGGTTGCAGGCTGGGTCCCAAGTAGGGGGTGCTCAAGAGGCAACCACACATTGATGTTTCTCTCCCTCTCTCCTTTTCCTCCCCTCTCTCTAAAAATAAAATAAAAGTAAAAAAATCTTAAAAAATAATGCTTTTTTTTCATTTTTTGTTATAAAATTAATGGTTGTTCAATAAAGGAAATTTGGGGAATGCAGGGAAAACATAATAAAACAAGTCACACAGTATCCTTTTAGGGTACTTTCCCTTCTCACCCCCCCCCCCACACACACACACACAATACACACAGGTGTGGTTCTGGATGCAGTTGTCACCAGGCTGTAAGATTTTGTAGCCTGATCCTATTTATTAACTTTATACCATAATCATTTTCCCAGTTGTTATAAGCTCTTTATAAATGGCTTTTTTGAATGGTTCCAAAGTATTCTGCTGAGTTTACTGAAGTGAGAAAGGCATTTTATTTAACTAGGAATAAAATAATCACGCTTCAATTCTAGGGTTTCAGAAATCACAAAGCAAGAATCTACGTAAACATCAAGTCATTCATTCATTCATTCATTCATTCGACACAATATGATTGGGCACTACTGTGCTCTGGGCCTGTGACGAGCTCTAGAGATCCTGTAGTGAGTAAACCGGAAACCCATGGAGATTTTCTGTTTGAAAAATACGAACATAAGTGAACTGAGTGAGGAAGGGGGCCAAGAGATGAAGCCCAGGAGAACATAACTGAGGGCTTCGATGCTGGGCTAGGGGTTTGGACTTGGCCCTAAGAGCCATGGGCACAATGCTAGACCTCAGGGCCAGGAGGGACAGAATCATATTGCACAACCCCCTTCCTCTGAAGGAGTGGGGAAGGGTGTGACAGTTTCCTGCAGAGAGAAAGCCTCCAGGAGAGTCCCCTGTTAGGATGGAAAGTTCCTTGAGTTGCAACTTTTAGTCACTGGAAACCCCAGGACAGTTTCCAGGACAGTGGGAAGTGATGTCAGCGGGGTCATGGGTTGCTTCCAACAGCAGAGAGAAAACAGCAGAGAGAAGCTATGTTCATGCCTCCCACTCTTGGAGGCAGCATAATGTGTCACATGAAAACCAGAAGCACAGGGCTGCCCCCAAACGCCATGGCTGTGGGAACTCAGCCATGACCCTTAGCTTCTGTGGGTTGCATTTCCTCCCAGGCAACGCAGGAGAAATAAGAATTAAACGCTAAGGTGCCTGTAGTTTGGACATCCTGGCTCCATGAAAATGATGTATCTTAAGGTACTGACCTAGTAACATCTAACTACACCTGTGAAACAGGGTCCAAACAAGATACGGATCTCAGGGAGATGAGGCACCGCCAAGGGCCCTGTTACATACACCTCTTTTCTCCACACACAGGTAATAGAATATTTGGCAAGTGGGAGAAAATCAAAGTCCCCATGACATTCCACTTGGAAGATACCAAGAAAAGCACTGCTTACACTTTTGCTTCTAATCATCCAACTTTTGCTGTGGCTGGTGTGGCTCAGTGGATTAAGTGCCAGCCTGCAAACCAAAGGTTTGCTGGTTCGATTCTCAGTCAGGGCACATGCCTGGGTTGTGGGCCAGGTCCCCAGTGGGAGGTGTGCAAGAGGCAACCACACATTGATGTTTCTCTCCCTCTCTCCCTTCCCCTCTCTAAAAGGAAATAAAATCTTAAAAAATAATTTTTTTAATCTTCCAGATTTTTCCATAAATATAAAAATACATGCTTATGTCAGCAGGACAGTTTCAATGATAGTCTAGGCCCAGACTTCTGATTCAGAGGCCTGGGTTCTTTTCTTTTTTTTAATGTATTTTATTGATTATGCTATTACAGTTGTCCCATTTCCCTCCACCCTGCACACCCTCTCCCACCCACATTCCCCACCTTTAGTTCATGTCCATATGTCATATTCATAAGTTCTTTAGCTTCTACATTTCCCACACTATTCTTACCCTCCCCCTGGCTATTTTCTACCTACTTTCTATACTACTTATTCTCTGTACCTTTCCCCCTCTCTCCTCCTCCCACTTCCCTGTTGATAACCCTCCATGTGATCTCCATTTCTGTGCTTCTGTTCCTCTTCTACTTGTTTGCTTAGTTTGCTTTTGTTTTAGGTATGGTTGTTAATATCTGTGAGTTTGCTGTCTTTTTACTGTCCTATTTTTTATCTTCTTTTTCTTAGATAAGTCCCTTTAACATTTCATAGAATAAGGGCTTGGTGATGATGAACTCCTTGGACTTGACCTTATCTGAGAAGCACTTTATCTGCCCTTCCATTCTAAATGACAGCTTTGCTGGATAGAGCCATCTTGGATGTAGGC
Source organism: Anoura caudifer (assembly GCA_004027475.1). Lineage (NCBI taxonomy): Eukaryota > Metazoa > Chordata > Mammalia > Chiroptera > Phyllostomidae > Anoura > Anoura caudifer. The sequence continues at coordinate 391 of PVKU01016487.1, read as the reverse complement.
CCTTGACTTTCATGACTTGGAATACTTCTTTCCAGCCCCTTCTTGCCTGTAAGATGTCTTTTGAGAAATCAGCTGACAGTCTGATGGGAACTCCTTTATAGGTGACTGTCCCCTTATCCCTTGCTGCTTCTAGAATTCTCTCCTTCATTTTAATCTTGGCTAATGTAATGATGATGTGCCTTGGTGTGTTCTTCCTTGGGTCCAACTTCTTTGGGACTCTCTAAGCTTCCTGGACTTCCTGGAAGTCTATTTCCTTTGCCAGATTGGGGAAGTTCTCCTTTATTATTTGTTCAGATAACTTTTCCACTGGTTGCTCTTCTTCTTCCCCTTCTGGTACCCCTATAATTCAGATGTTGGGACATTTAAAGATGTCCTGGAGGTTTCTAAGCCT
>PVKU01016486.1:0-14503 GCA_004027475.1 Anoura caudifer | reverse complement strand
TAACCTACCTGCCAACTAGCTGTCATCTGCTCTCTAACTATGAGTCTGTCTCTGTTTTGCCTTTTAGTTCAGTTTGTTCAATAGATTCCACATATGATGGAAATCATATGATATTTGTCTTTCTTTGAGTGGATTATTTCACTTAGCATAATGTTCTCCAGGTCCATTCATACTGTCGCAAAGGGTAAACTTTTCTTCTTTTTTTTTACAGTTGAGTACAATTCCATTGTGTAAATATTCCATAGTTATTTTGTTCTCTCATTTATTGATGGACACTTGGGATGCATCCATATCTTGGCAATTGTAAATAACACTGAAATAAACATAGAGGTACTTATGTTCTTTAGAATTAGTATTTTGAGTTCTTTTGGATATACTCCCAGAAGTGGGATCACTGAGTCAAAGGCAGATACATTTTTAATTTTTGAGGTATTTCCACACTGCTTTCCACAGTGGCTACACCAGTCTGCATTCCCATCAACAGCGCAAAAGAGTTCCCCTTTCTCCACATCTTTGTCGCACTTCAGCTTTGTTGATTTATTGGTGGTAGCCATTCTGACAGGTATAAATGGTATCTCATTGTGGCTTTAATTTGCATTTCTTGGCTAATTAGTGACTTTGAGCATCTTTTCATATGTCTATTGGCCAGCTGCATGTCCTCTTTAGAGAAGTACATTTTCAGGTCCTTTGCCCATGTTTTCAGGGGGGGGGGGGTTGTTTGTTTTTTGCTTTTTGGGTTTTTTTTTTTTTTTTTTTTTTGGTGTTGAGATTTGTAAGTACTTTATAAACTTTGGATATTAACCCTTTATCAGATGTATCATTGAATATGTTCTTCCATTCTATGGGTTGTCTATTTGTTTTATTGATGATTTCCTTTGCTGTGCAAAACTTTTTAGTTTAATGTGGTCCCATTGGTTTATTGTTTCTTTTGTTTCCCTTGCCTGGAGTGACATATCTGATAAAAAATTTCAATGAGTAATGTCTGAAATTTTGCTGCCTATGTTTTCTTCTAGAGTTTTTATAGTTTTGGGTCTAACATTTAAGTCTTTGATACATTTTGAATTTATTCTTATGTGTGGTATAAGAAGGTGGTCTAGTTTCATTTTTCTGCATGTATATGTCCAATTTTCCTAACAGCGTTTATTGAATAAATTATCTTTAGCCTATTGTATGTGCTTGCTTCCTTTGTTGAGTATTAATTGACTATAAAAGTATGGGTTTATTTCTGGGCTCCCTATTCTGTTCCATTGATCTATATGTCTGTTTTAATGCCAGTACCATGCTGTTTTGATTGCTATGGCCTTATAGTATAGTTTGATATTAGGTAGTGTGATTCCTCCAGCTTTGTTCTTCTTTCTCAGGATCTCTGTTGCTTTGCAGGGCCTTTTGTGGTTCCCTACAAATGTTTGAAATATTTGTTCTAGCTCTGTGAAATACATAATGAGAATGTTGATAGGAATTTCATTGAAACTTAGATTGCTTTGGGTAGTATGGACATTTTAGTGATATTAATTCTTCCTATCTGTGAACACGGTATGTACTTCCACTTATTTGTATCTTCTTCAATGTATTTCTTCAGTGTCTTATAATTTTCTGAGTACAGGTCTTTTACATCCTTGGTTAGGTTTATTCATAGGTAATTTATTCTTTTTGAAGCAATTGTGAATGGGATTATTTTCTTAATTTCCCTTTCTGTTAGTTTGTTATTGGCATATAAAATGCAACTGATTTGTGGATATTAATTTTGTATCCTTCTACTTTGCTGAATTAATTTATCAGTTCTAGTACTCTCTTGGTAGAATCTTTAGGATACTCTATGTACAGTATCATTTGCAAATAAAGACAGTTTTACCTCTTCCTTTTCAATATGGATGCCATTTATTTCTTCTTCTTATCTGATTGTTGTGGCTAGGACTTCCAGTACTATGTTGAATAACAGAGCTGAAAGCAAACTCCCCTGTCTACTTCCCAATCTTAAGGAGAATGCTTATAGTTTTTGCCTGTTGAGTATGATGCTGGCAGTGGGTTTATCATATATGGCCTTTATTATGTTAAGGTATGTTCCCTCTGTTCCTACTTTGTTGAGAGTTTTGATCATAAATGGGTACTGTATTTTGATTCTCATTTAATTTATAAAAAAAATTTATCCAACTTTTATTGAGTGCCTGCTAATTTGATCCTACAAGCTAACATACCCTGATTTTTATTTTAAGTTGAATTTAAGATTCTTAGTGTACAATCTGGTTCTATTCTCTAAATCCATTGAAATGCACATTATAGTAGGTAGTCTGAGAAAATCAGTTCCATAGAAAATATGTGAATTTTTACAGTTCCTAATGCAATAAGATTTTTCATTTTGGGCTTTCTTAACATCTACTTGGTGCGGTTAGGCAAACATAAAGTGCATAGGGGTCTGTGTCAATCAAAGGTCTGACAAGCAGAAGCTGGCCAGAGTAAAATGCCTTAAAATGACTCACCTAGAATGTAATGCTCACAGCTGCAATGAAGTAATAATTAAGATAAAATTAAACACTTTAGAATAGCATGCTCATTTAGATTACCTTCTGAGTTTACCAGAAAACAGATTCTTAATTGAATAATCTATAAAATGACTTTTGTCATATTTATTTTATTTTTTAAATATTTTATTGTTTATGCTATTAGAGATGTCCCAGTTTTTCTTCCCCCACCTCCCTCCACCCAGGCTACCTCCATGCCCATAATCAATCCCCATACCCTTGTCCCATGTCCATGGGTCATTCATATATGTTCTTTGACTAATCCTTTCACTTTCTATAGGCCAATCCCCAACTTCCCATCTCCCCTCTTACAGCTGTCAGTCTGTTCCATGTTTCTATGCTGCTAGTTCTATTTTGCTCATTAGTTTATTTTGTTCATTAGATTCCATTTATGAGTCAGATCATATGATATTTTTATTTCACCAACTGGCTAATTTCACTTAGCATAATAGTCTCCAGTTCCTCCATACTATTGCAAAAAGTATGAATTTCTTCTATTTTTATGGATATGTTGTCCTTACTGAGGTTAATATGGCAATAAAATTGTTTGAGATTTTAATTTGTGGAATATGTGGTGGGAGTTGCAAGTGGGGAGGGCCCAAAAGCAGTTCCTTCTAGAGGGTGAATGCAGTAGATTTAAAAATACAGTATTGATTTTAATGACATGTACAGTGTCCAAGATGGTGCATGAATGAGTTTAAAATTGCATACTAAACACATTTAAAAAAATCAATTGTGATTGGAATAAGATCAAGTCAGGAGGGAAAAATTGGAAGGTGGATATGTTTAAGGGAGAGAGGAGTGCTCAAGATTAAGCAATGTTTTCTTTTAGGTGCTCTCTGGGACAGAAATACAAGTTATGAGGGCATAACTGCTCTTTCTGTTCCCTCAAATGATCAAAAAAACAAAAACTACGTAGGTAGTTTTGCTTGGTTTGCAATATCTGAGTATCTACATCTGGGGATAAAGTAGTAACTCAAAAAATCTATTAAAAAGTAAGTTGAGCCCTGACTGTTGTGACTCTGTGGATTGGGCATTCGTGCCACAAACTGCTGCTGATTCGACTTTGGTCAGGTGCTCAGTCAGGGCCATGCAAGAGGCAACCCATCAATATTTCTCTCACTCATCAATGTTTGTCTCCCTCTCTCTCTTACTCCTTACCCCTCTCTCTAAAAAGTATTTAAAAAAATAAGTTGAAAGTAATACTTGATGGGAATTCCAAGAGGCTAAGCTAACAAAAAGGAACTGTGGGATGGAATTCAAATGAGTAAGTTAAGTCTTGAAAGTAGTTGACACAGGTTGTCAAACAGAAGGATATAAACTGTATTTAATTTAATAAATAATTTAAGATAAGCTAAAAGATACTGAGTAGGATTTATGCACTGGTCAACACATTTTATAAATATAATAAATATGGAAAAAGTCTAGTGATTCATGTGTATAAAATTTGAAATAAATGAGAAAAATATTAAGAATCATTCAGGAATCATGATGCCTACTAAATTAATAGGCTGTAGCAAATAATCATAAGCGATGTAAAAATTTTATTGTCTTGCACAGAAAGAAGTTGCCAAAAAATAATTCTAATCCCCAAATGAATGCCTTCCTTTTGCCCTATATTTATGAAATCTAACCAATAATTAAAAATTCAAAGAGGAGACTTCTAAAGACAGTATTTAGGGGCCTTCTGATATTGTAGTCATATAACCATATACACCCAATAGGGATTTTATATTTAGTTCATGAAATTTGTGTTTATCCTTATTCTACACATGCTCTTACGCATTAAACCTATAAGCCACATCATGCAGCAAATCCTGTAGAATTTACAATGAATGACACTTAACATGCCATAAATAAGAGCCATTGGAAAATTGTGAAGAAATAGAGTTAGATTGGCTTCAGGGAATGGGTAATAAAAAGTAGTACAGATACTAGGTACTGTTATAATTAAAAGGGGAGAGAAACACATCATTCTGGGCTTACAGCCTTGACAGTCTTCACCCAAATAGAGGAATTTTGAATTGTCATAATGAAAACCTGGACGGCTATGTCTGGTTTCTGTTTATGCAGAGAATGTTTTAAGAATTCGCTTTAGGGTCAAGGCTTCCTCTAACCATGGTCACCCAGAGCCCCAAAGTGAAAGCAGGTGTACTATCATATGGCAGAAAGAAAAGTGAGAAAATAGTGGAAAGGTGAATCCTTTATGAAATTTGATTTTTTTAAATTTATTTTAATTGTTGTTCTTGTACAGTTTTCTGTCTTTTGCTCCCATTTCATTGTACTTCAATTTCACTTTCTTTGCTCTCATGCCCTTGTATTACTCAATATATTTTAAAACATTTAAAGTTTATAATCAAAGTTCCAATTTCTTCAATGTTTCATCTAAGAAGGATGAAGTAATAGAATGTCAGCAATTTGTTTTTTTCATTAACAAACCATTGTTTTTACCAGAAAGTTTTTAATATCTTTCCAAGCAACTTTGCCTTTTAAATAAATGTATTCTTAACCATTTAAATATCTAGGTGATGGATTTTGAAAACTCTATTAAGCAACTGAATGCTACTTTGTATTTTTTGTGTTTGTTTTTTATTCTAAATTATTAATTACTTTAGCATACACTTATCAAACACCTCAGAATTTCCTATGAATACTGTTATTATTGCTTCTTACCATAGGCTTCAAACTCAACAAATACACAAAAGCAAGACTAAGGAAATTATCATTTAGTTCTCAAAATTTTCCAACTCTTCATTTATATATAGATAGACTCTATGGAGAATTAGTGTTACATACTATGGCATACAATAAAGTAAATTGGAATGGATCCTTTAGTGGCTTCTCTCTCTCTCTCTTTTTTTATTTTGCTTCTTTTTAAGTTCATTTTATTGTCTTGTTATTGTTTCTGTTTAGCTAACAGTAAATAGGGTCTAATATATTTCTATATCTTATAAAACCCCTTAATCAAAGGAATGACTGACTCCCTTTGCCAAAGAACTTTTGGCTCCCACCTTACAATTTCTTCCCAGAAATATTGTAACTCAGTTGGCAAACACAAACTGAAAACCATGGTCCATCCAATTCTTGGGGTAAAAATTACATAGGAGAAAAAGACCATTAGCCAAGAGAATATCCAAACATTTTCTTCTTGTTATGTGTGTATTTCACACTTAGGAATTAAAGTATGTGTTACTCAGAGCCTAATGGCTAGAAGGGAACTCTCAAAAGATTTTGTGTTAAATATTTTCAATAATCTTACAAGTATCTTCTCAGGAATTTCTCATGTCACTGAGCTCAACATGGCAATCATATTCTTCCATATAATGCAAGGGAGTCTGGAGAGGTAATTTTTAAAAGAATGTGTACAAATTTGGGCCTTTTACCTATCAGATTTTTAAATTTACCTCAGCATATATACCTAATAGGGCATATTAATCCCACTGTTTTCTCCCCGATACTTTATTCCTAAAAACACATGACCCATCTTGGTTCTCAGATTCTATATCTTTGTCTTATGAATGCTACATATTATCACAATGTCATTGTGTCTGTGTGTATATTTATGTATCTGCATATGATTACTAAGATATGAATCTACAACATGAACATTCATCAACACAGTCTACCAAGATCGACTCCAAAAGGACCAAAAATATAGTTTCTCCATTCCAGGAATATCATTTCCACAACCTGAAAAGAAAAGAAAAAGAAAATGGAGAAGTCTTTGCATCTTGAAAATGGCAGCAATTCTGTAATACCTAAAGTGCTCATAGTTATCATATATAATTAATCAAAATGCAAATATTTGTTTTATTATTTTTAAATTTAATATTACTATCATAAAAATCAAAATAAAAATGCTAAATATAATAAAATTTACACACTAAAATTTTTATACATAAAATTCTGGAAATCCCTATAGTCTTAATAGTATTAAAATTATTTTTATATTTTTAGTAAAATTGAGCATTTGCAGTAATTTGCACTTGATAAAATTTGTTATTGATTAAAATTGGACAAGAGAAATTAAATTAATCTAGTCATTGTGAAATTTATGAAAGAAAAATCAACTCATGAAAGTAAAGAAATGTAAATGGTTTATCTTCAAATTATGGAAACTGATCAAAAATGAATTTAACTTCAAAACCATATCTCAAAACTGAAAATTTAATTATGATTAAAATATTTGCATTCATCAGCATGGAATTTAAAAGTCTGAAGATTGAAGGTCATTGTAAAATCTTACAACCAGTTAAAATAATGGGTTCAAAACAGTAGAATCAAAATATTTTATACTTCAATATCCATCCATAAGTACTCAATAATCCTTTCTTTATAATCCATAACAGATTTAAAATATCCTGATTATTGTAATTGTTGAGAAAAACATATTTCTATATTGCTTTATTTATAGATGACTATAGAAACTTGTAGTTTTGAAATACTGTTGTAAAATCACTTGTTGAAGTACAACTCAGTGAGAAAAATGAGAAAACGTACTTTAAAAAAATTTTACCTATTTTTCTAATACCACCTTGTTGTATGAAAGTGTGGGTGGTCAAAATTTAAAAGACACTGAAGTTGGAGCAACGGATGGAAAAGGCACGTGCTGCACACTCTTACACCAGAGGGCCAGGCAGGGGAACGGGAGGAGGCGGGCTCGGTGGGGCTGGAGAAGCCAGGCCCTGAGAACAGCCGCTCCTGCTCTAGCGCTGCCTAGAGAGAACGCGAGCCCAGGGCTGTCAGCTCAGATTTCCTGAAAGGTTGACAGAAATGGACATTTCCTACTTTGTAAAGATCAAAAACTGAACTTTTTAGTAATTTCAGGTGTAAATATCTGAGGTTAGAAGTCAGGAGGTGGCTTTCTGCGGAGGGTTGGGGACGCCTAGAAGGGGACATGACAGGGATTGCTGGGAAGGTTGAGACTTGATCTGGGACGGTGATGTGTACGTGTGTGTAGTGTGTGAACAGCTCATGGAGCCCTACATTTCTGGTCTGTGCCTTTCTTCTCAATCAAAGGTAAAGAGAGAAATTAACAGAATCACTCTGTTAAGATACGGATATAGAAAAAATAAAATTTAAAACTTTTTTGCAACTATTGTTATTGCTAGTTTTTTTCTTTTGCAATATTAGGCATTTGGATGCTTTATATTATAATTCTACAGGGGCCTGTAGGTCACATTTGTTTCTTAATGAGTCGTATTTGAATGAAAGAGGAATAAAAGCAGCTGAACAGCATCTTGAGCAACCATAGAGAACAACGATCTAAGTGTCAGGTCTTTTTTATGCTGATCACAGGACAGCTGTTCCATATGTTTCCTGCGAATTATTTGCTAACCATTCAATCTCACACACTATCAATTCCTGACTGTCCCTTTGTTGCTACTAAAACTGAACAAAACTTAGGAACTTTCCAATGTATGTATCTTCTGGTATTCTGATATGTCATTTTAATTTCTGTTAATGGATCCATTTCTGTCTTGACCTTCACTTTTATTTGACATATGATTTTTGCTTTCCTACCACATTTTGAGACAGAGAAACCTTAGCATAATTTTGTCATGGATACTCTTTGGACAATGTCCAAATTAGGTGTAGATTCTTGGCCCTTGTATAAGATGACACATAATGGAAGATGTGATTGTTAGTTCAACCACCCCAATCATTGAGAACACTTAAAATTCCTACATTTCAGCAGAAGGCAGGACAAAATATGAATAATGTATTTATGGCATTCATTTTGAAAAGGAATAAAGAGCATGTAAATAAACAACCAATAAAAATAAAGAAAATTGAGCAATCTCTTTTTTAAAAATAAGTTATTTGTAAGTTTTATTTATTAATTTTAGAGAGAGAGAGGATGGGGAAGAGAAAGAGAGACATCAATTTGTTGCTCAAATTATTTGGTTGCTTCTTGTATTTGCCCTAACTGGGAATTTAACCCACAATCTTGGCACATCAGGACAGATAGAGAATATTTCTGCATCTCTCTCTTGGTAATCTAAAAGTTTTGTTTATTTTTAATCAAAAGAGCCAAAGTGGAAGCTAGTCCAGAAAGCAAATACATACCTAATCATGTCAAAACCTGGATTAAGCCTAGATGGAATTGGACCAGGGATTAAAAATAAATTTATTTATACATTTAACAAATATTTATTGAATGCCCAATATGTGTCATCTGCCCTACTAGCATGAAAAATTTCAAAATAAATATGAATAAAACAGGATACATATGATAAGTAATTCAATGTCTAGAGATAAATGGTCATATCAACAAATAATGAACAATAATTGAAAAATGTGAGTATTAACATGGGAACACTGTAGAGAGTCATCTAATTTGGCTTGATGATACTGGAGGAAAAGCAGGGAAGGCCTTCTGTAAGAGTAGACAGCAAATCTAAGCTTTAAATAACTCACTGATTTATTCATTCATTTCTTCAGAAAACATTTTTTGAGAATCTATTATATGCTAGACACTGTTGCTGGTAATAAGGCAATGAACTGGACATTGTAGTGGATGATTTACATTTACACGTTAAATTCTAGTGGATTGGACTCTAATCAGTCAAATAGCAGGAGGTAAATGTTAAGGGAAATCACAAGAAAGGATCAATGATAAATTAAACAAAGGGGGCTAGAGGGTTGGTGATCATAGCAGGAACAGTCTTAGCTCATGCTAATGTTTGGTACGCCTAGTAAATCAATTTGGATTCTCTGTGTACCATTTCATGCACAGATCATAGTAAGATATTGATTAACAAGTGCCACACTATTTCCCCTCAGTATCCATGGAGAACTGGTTCCAGGTCCCCTACACATACCAAAATATATGTATGCTCAAATTTCTTACATAAAATGGTGGAATATTTGCATATAATCTATACATATCTTCCCTCCCACGTACTTTAAATCATCTCTAGATTACTTTTAATATCAGATGTGATTCATATGCTCTATGAATGCCTGTTATACTATATTGTTTTGGGAATAATAACAAAGAAAAAGTCTAAATGTTCAGTATCAATGCAACAATTGTATCCCTAACTATATATGGTACATGTCAGCAACAACGTAATATGTTTTCCAAATATTTTTGATTTATAGTGGTTAAATCTATGGAAGTGAGACCCACACAGATGGAGGATCAATTGTAGTCTTATTTTTATTTCAAATAGTCCCTCAGGGATTATATGGAGTATGTCAGGAGAGAAGGAAACGTTATGTTAGAAGGAAGAGTATGTTATGAGAGAAGGAAATATAGGAGCCAGATAATTTAGAATATTTCTGCATCTTAAATGATTGCCATCAAGTTATAAATCTTTTAAACAAGCTCTACAAATGAGGCAAAGTATGAGAATTTCTGGCTGAGGAGACTGGAACTATATGTTACCATACTATATGGTATTTTCCCAAGACATAAAAGCATTTTACAATTGTGGAATTGCAGAAAACTGATTTAGTGGCATTTTACAACATATGAGAGATGAGAGGGTCCTTTAGCAATCAGGTTTTACTAAACAGTGTAATTTTATTTCTAAGGCACCATATTATTACATAACAATTATGTAGAAAAAAAGAATAATGTGAAGATTTGGTGCTGATCAGTAGACTAGGTAAAAATATATTCTGATGTAGTGTAAATGATGCACTTTTTCCCCCAAAATGGTTTGAAGCATTTGGGTGCAGACGTACATTATCTCACCTTGTCCTTGGAACAATTCGAACATCATATGTTTAAAAGTGTTCAGGCCATCCAGCACAATTTCCAGAAATCTAGCATGTTTGATTGCCAGGGAATTGTACTCAGACTTACTTGTTTAAAGTGTATCATTTATTGAAATACAGAAGACATCCTCCTAAAATGCTACGGTGAGAGGGCAACCATGACTAGGAAACTTGTCAAAATGAGTTTGAACTCTTTCCAAGAGCTTTTTAAGTGCAAATAGGCTAACAATGAAGTGCATGTTACAGGACAGTACTTCAAAGAGAAGGTGCTCAATAAATATTGAACATCAGGAGTCCATAGCAAAATGGTTCTTAAAAAACTGAATCAACTTCACTGCCACAAAGATCTATTTCTTGAAGACCACAGGAACACTTAGTGCTGCATACAGATTTACAACAAGAGCTACATTGTCAGGTCAATGATTTTAAGAATAAAAGGTAATGGACACATGGACAAAACCAAGGGGTCTGGGTGGGAGCAGGGGAGGGAGGTGGGGATGGCTGGGGTGGTGATTGGTGGGGGATAAAAGCAGACAACCGTACTTGAACAACAATAAAACAATTTTTTAGAAAAGAGACATGGGGTTAACCATATCTGACTTCAAAAAAATAAGAATAAAAGGTACATATATTGAAACAAAAAATAAATAAAACATATAAAACCAGGGATTGAATAACTGACTTATCATCTAGTTAAGGGTTCTTGAGTTTTCTCATGGAATATGACTCTTTGCTAGTGATATTGATGTTCAGACTATTTTATCAGAGCTATTTAGATGATTTATAGGCTCTGGTGTACAGATACACTGTAGATAGTTCATAGTTATCTGTTTATCTATATATCTACTATTTATCTGTCTATCTGTCTATTATCTATCATCTATCTCACCTTCTTGATATTACCTTTACTTCCCCATTATCAAGGGCAAGATAGTTGAGAAGCACTAAGATTTTTGTGAAAAAAAAAAAAAAAAGGACATAAACCAAACTTTGATGGAAAAGATATACGAATCTCTCAAGCATCTGTGATCAATAAAATAGTGGGCTAAAGCTATAGAAGAATTTGGATCACCCATGGGTTGTTGTCCTTAAAAACTCTCTCCTCATTCATGCCTGAGACAGCGTGCACAATATACACATGCATGCCTATCAGTGATAGATGGACGCCAAGAGTGCCATCTACCTGCCATCTAAAGCTCTCTGACCCTCTTCGTCTAGAGTCTTTACAAAGTTTTTGTGCAACTGAATCTAGTTTGGCTTCTGTTTCTCTGCTGAAGCTCTTTGGATAGATACTGATTTTTTTCCCCCCTAAGAGACTCTAAATCCATCCTGGGCACTGTAGCCTGCAGTCTGAGGGGTTTCTGTCACCCCATGTTTAGCCAGCTTCTTAAATTTCTAGTTTAGTCAGAGAGGAATTTGTATATAGGAGAATCAGAACTGATTTACTAGTAGCATCCAACATTAACTAGGGGGCACCAAGGAAAATTAAAAGTATAAAATATTAAGGAATGTAGAATCCTTGTAATTTCTATGCCATATTGTTTACAGGTGAGCAGTGGCTATAAGAGCACAGGGTGATGCTACTGTATGTCTACAGAAATTTCAATTCATGGAAGATTGCAATGTTTATTATAGGTTTTCAGAGATTTTAGTGATATTCTAGAAACAAAAGCTTGAGAGAAGTGAAAGAAAGAGATGAATTGTCTTTCTTATTTAGTTGGAACTATATATTAAAAATTTGGAGCCTCCTCCAAATTTTTGTATGCCTCCTTTGAGCTGAAATATGTAGATATTTACATTATTTCAAAAAACTAATACTATGGATTAAAAGATAGACTTATTTCTAATCTTGATTTTAATGGCTGAACGAAAGCAGGCATGCACTCTACTCATGTGCTTGGTAATTGTGATTTCTTCTGAAATTTCACAATCCTAGAAAAATATTATCTCCATATAAAATATTGTAGATTTCAAAAAAAAGTATATTCTACTCATTCATTTCACCAGAAATTATACTTTTATAGGTTCTAGTTGTAGGTTATAGTCATACTTTATAGTCATAGCTTAGTATTTGATTTTCTAACTAAAAGCAAAACATTACTTAAAGGATTGGAGTTTCTTTCCTGTTAATGGTTCTGCTTCCTTGATATCACCCATTTTCTTTATATGAAATCTATAATACAATTGATGTGATTTCAGTCAGTTACTAAAATAGCAAACGGTTGTAACAATAGTATTATTTTTCTTAGTCTCTTGGCAAATATAGAAACAAATACTTAAGTGACATCCAGTAACAATGAGCACATCTAGCATCCAGATCCTGGTTTCAAAAACCATTTTCCAATAAAAGAAATCAGGAATCTCTGAACAATTCTAGGGCTCAATAAAGAATATAAAAATAAATCTGTAGCATCTTGTGGTGCCAGAAAGTACAGAACTGCTTTTAAAATCAACAAAAAAAGAAAGAGAGAGAGAAAAAAAAGACCTGGGAATGTGATTTTAAAAGGAAACAAGATATAATACTCTGATAAAAGAAACTGAAGAAGTGACAAATAACTGGAAGGATACCATGCTCATGGACTGAAAGAATGTATTAAAAACTCCACACTACCCAAAACAATCTACAGATTCAGTGCAATCCCTATCAAAATACCAATGAAATTTATCATAGACTGGACAAATAATTTTAAAATTTATATGGGACCACAAAAGATTCTGAATAGCCAAGGCAATAGAAAGATGAACAAATTTCAAGGTATCACACTCCCTGATTTCAAACTATGTTACAAAGCTGTAGTGATCAAATAGTATGGTACTGGAAAAAAAAAAACAAATGTGTAGATCAATGAACAAAATAGAAAGCCCCAGAAATTACCTAAGTCAGGCATGTATATTTAATTAATCTGAAAGACAGGTGGCAGGACTATACAATGAGAAAAAGGCAATTTAGAAAATCTGAACAGATAACTGAGGAAAAAAAAAAAGTTAGACCACCTTCTTACACCATAGACAAAATAAATTTAAAATAGATTAAATATTTATATGTAAAATCTGGGAAGAGAGAAGATGGCGGCATGGTAAAACGACGTACATCCCTCTGCCTCCCCCACACAGGTCTTAAACCGGGACATTTTTCAATGCAGCACAGCAAACGGACACCAGAAACACAGCATATTTGAAAACAGATTATCGAAAATTGCAGTGGACATTGAAAAACCCGACGGTAAGGAGAGTACTCCGGCGGTGCAGAGACCAGGGCGGGGGCTGAGAAACTGGGCCAGTGCTGGCCGTAAGACTCTAGGGAGGGAGCTGGGCAACCGCTCCCTGATCAGCCAAACAGGGACCCGGCAGCGCCAGCATAAACCTGGTCGCTTGAAATCTCACAGAGAGGAGTTAAGATCTCATAGCCCTGGGAGGACTGCACGCTGGAGCTGGAGCGCGCACCTTTGTCTGCGCCCACGCGACATTGTAAACAGCTGCTGGGGATCGTTGCATCAGTGTGCCCAGGGAGACCTGGCGCGACACGGCGCGCAGTCGCTGGGCACCATAGGGGTTGAACCGTGTTCGTGGGACAGTTGGAACCTGTGCAAGGAAGACTCAGGGAACATCGGGACTTGTGGGCGGGTGACCACAGTTCGCGCCTGGGTCCCTGGGAAGAGAATCTAGGGACACCTCTTAGGACAGTAGGCCAGAGAAAACTGAATGCTGAACAAGGGAAAAAAAAACAATACGGTCACCCCTCGGCCACCACAGTCTTCAAGACCAGAAAAATCAGCTTGGCAAGATTGATAACAGCAAGAATTAGCGGTTTTGGTGTTTTTCGTTTTTTTAATATTTTGTGGGTTTTTTCTCTTTTTCTCTTTTTCATTATTTTGATCTTTTTTACCCCTTAACTCCTGTTGGCTTCTCAATACTTCTTTCTTGTTTTACTCCTTCTTCCTTTCTTGCCAAGCTTATCTCTTCTTCCTGTCTTTTTTCTCTTTTTCATTCTACTTTTCTTTATTCTCTTTTCACTTTTTTATTTCCTTTTCCTTCTTTTCTTTCTTTCCTTTCCTTTGCTTTTCTCTTTTTTAAACACATACAAGTGAGACAAAAACAAAACAAAACAAAACAAAAAAACCCTGGAACTGTGGAAAGACCAGAGTTGGCCCCAAAGAAGGGGCATTTCAACAGCTGAGACACTGGAAGCAGTGAACACCAGGATACCTGAAGGAGATAACACCATTGAATTTCACAGGCATTCTACCACAGAGTTC
>PVKU01016485.1:0-14482 GCA_004027475.1 Anoura caudifer | reverse complement strand
AGCACAGATCACGTAGAGTGCGTGTTTTGCTCTCATAGCACGTAAGCTGGCATTCACTGAAAGTGGGTGACTGGAAAGTTCTGTCGTTTGGTATTTATGAGATAGACTCATAAACAACCTCCAAAATGAACCACTATTCGAGTTACAAAATAATTTGAGCTGAATGATTCTAAAAACACTACGCACCAAAACTTCAGAAGGAAATCTTCACCCTTAAATGCACATGTTAGAAACAGAAGCGGAAATGCACAGGTTCTGCACCTGCACGAGGAACCTGAAACGGCAAAGTCCAGGCACCGGGGAGGAAACAAGCCGGCAGACGTGGCTGGAGGGACACGCACATAAAATGATAGCGCTTTTGTTTTTTAACCTCCGGGTGGAAAATTCTGAATATATTTTACTTTTCTCATTGTTTGAGGAAGCTGCAACAGACAAAGGCAATCACAAACAATTTTCAAGCACACTTGGAACTTGTAAAAACCTGACTTTATTATGCTACAAAGCCAGTTCCAACAAATGTCACATAAGACACACTTATTCCTCCCTTCGCCCCTAATCTGGAAACCAGTCACAAGGTGCCCGGACAGTCCTTACATTTAGACGTTTTCAAATGCACCTGGAAATACCACTGCCATCAAAACTCACTGATACTCCTCTGGAATCAACCACTTTTCCTGCTGACCTGCACGAAGGTGTCATTCCCCAAGACGACCACGAGATGGCAGCAGAGGTGCACACTCAGAACACATACTGTGCTATGGGCCTGGTCACAAGGTTCCTTGGGTTTTTACCGTGAGGTGCAACGGCAGGCACATTTTTCATTTTCCCCAGCAACGTGACTAGACAGCACATCGACCGCTTTGTTCCACCGCCCTCTGCCATCTTCCAGGCTACTTCACCATTCCATCTTCCCACAACAGTTACATTTTGGAGCAGAGAAACCTCCCAGGTGCCATTCCACAGAATGGAAATTTTTCTCCATTCAGAGAATTTTGGAAAGGCTGAAATAAGTGGCAATCCAAAGGTCCAGGGTGGGTGAGTGCTGCGGATGAATTGGAACAGCCAGGCTGCAACCGTCTTTTCCTGGTCACCACAGAGACACGTGTGTGTGTTCTCGCCTTACCCTGTCTGAAGGTTACGTGTCTCGTGCTGACGAAGTCAGGACTCTTTCCCCCAGGTGGTGCTTTCCGTGGGTCTGAGGCGGAGCAGCGCTTGTTGGAAGTAGCTGCCTGGTCTCTGGTGAGGAGCTCCCGCCACGGGACTCCCTGATGACCCCACCGTTTACACAGCGTCGCCCCTTTGGATGCAGACCGCCCTTCAGAGTGGATGGTGGTGGTTCCCTCCGTGTGCCCACCATCTCTCCTGTTCCACGTTGGTGTCACATACCAACGGTTCGTGCTTCCTCCCCAATTTGTCTTGGAATTGGAAGGTTTTCCTTACATTTCAGTAGAGAATTGCATTTGGAAATGCAGTCAAGAAGGGTTCCCCCTCCTCCCTCCTTAACTTCTGTGGAGCCCAAACATCAAAGCAGTTAACCTGACCGTGCTGGTGCAGACGATTTTCGACGCTGTTGATTAGGGTACTTTGAGTCTGGCCCCTGCTCCCGCGTGCCGTAACGTGGTCTGTCCTCAGTTACCGTCCGGACCGGATGGCTCGCCACTGCAGCTGGTCTGCGTGACCCAAGGGGCAACTGCACACGAGAAGTCTGCAGCACAAAACTTCATCATTTGCTTCTGACACGTCCAGTCAGTCACACACCACAAACTTTTTTTTTTTGCATTTCAGTTGTGTTTTCACCTTTCTTGAAATGGCAAAGCCTAATCTGCCAATAATGTTGCTGTGTTCATCCTTCTTCGATACGAAAATGGCCACACAAATATTGACCAGTTCTGGTCAGTTTTTTTTTAATGCACACTGATATGACAACTGCTACAATAAAGTCCAAAAAAAGGTTATCAAATGAGGTTAAAGACAAGTCATGGGCCATGGCTGGTGTAGCTCAGTGGACTGAGCACCAGACTGCGAAGCAAAGGGTCACTGGTTCGATTCCCAGTCAGGGCACATGCCTGGGTTGTGGACCAGGTTCCCCAGTGCAGGGCACGTGAAAGTCAACCACACACTGATGTTCCTCTCCCTCTTTCTCCCTTCTCTTCTGTCTAAAAATAAATAAAATCTTAAAAAAGAAAGACAAGTCATGGTATCAACTGCAACCCCACCCCCTAATCCTGACCCTGAACCATGCCACGCACCAGACACCAGACTGGGTGTCCGAAGCCTGTCCCTGACTCCACATGCCTGACTCTGGACATCACACCACAGAGAACACTGTGTTCTCCTATTTAAACCTGTAAACCCTTGCAACCTAAACAGCTAATGTCTAAAAACATAAAACAGATTTCTGTTTTAAAAAGTTATATTAAATCAAACAAATTAAAGGATGCAATGATGACGCACATTAGACATGAGATGGAGGAGGCTGCTGCTGGCATATCAAGGCATATCTTCCAAAGGAAAATCAGTTAAAGTAAATGAGTGGATGTGGTGTCCTCCTGATCAAAAAATTCTGGGTAGCAAGATAAGCTATTCTCAGAGTAAGAAGACCACCCACGGAACTGAAGTAAATGGTTCCACATTATACTTTCAATAAGACTCTTTCTTCCATAACAAAGAACTTTATGACTCAACAATAAGGAGACACCTATATTATTTTAAACATTTTATTTATTTATTTTTAGAGAAGGGGAGGGAAGGAGAAAAAGAGGGAGAGAAACATCAATATGTGGCTGCCTCTCACATGCCCCCTACTGGGGACCTGGCCCATGACCCAGGCCTGTGCCCTGACTGGGAATCAAACCAGCAACCTTTTGGTTCACAGGCCAGTGCTCAATCCACTGAGCCGCACCAGCCAGGGGCAGACATCTATATTTTTAAAGAACTTGAATAGTCCCTTCTAAAGAGAAGACATTCATACAAGCACTAAAAACAGAAAAACACCAGAAAAGATGTTCAATGGCTAAATCGTGGTGTGATACCCTTTCCCAGACACTCCAAAGACTATAATAAAAAAGCAAAACTGAGAAATGTTTATGATCACAAGCAAATATTGGAACGATTGACCATTTCTTTTGTAAATGTAAAATATTGCAGACCTTGTTTAAAAGGGTGTGGCATTTCCTTAAAAAAATTACCTGACTGTGTTCAATAACTCCACTTTGAAATATACATCTGAGAAATTAAAAACAGACGTTATAACACACTTACTTATACAGGATTGTTCATAACAGCAAGGTTAACAAGAACTGAAAGGTAGACAGTATTCAAATGCCCATCCACAGGTAAATGAATAAGCAAAATTGGGTTATTCTGTCACCGAAAAGGTACTAGACCCAAGGCGGGTTTGCCCTGGTAAGGTCTCATTTGTGTAGATTCTTGACTTTCTGCAGTAAAAATTTCACAACGCAAAGCTAGGGAATTTTGGGAGTTTGTATAGTAAATCTAAGAACAGTGAAGCAAAGAAAGGGCTTCAGATAGAAGAGGAGAAATCACAGTACGCGAGTGAGCGCAGGTGGAGCTGCTTCTGGGGAAACAGAAAAGTTAGACACAAAGAAGGTCCTTGGAGACATCACCAGGGGGTGAGCCCGGGACGAGCTGCCGCTGCCCACTGCTCCCCTGGATGCAAGTCCCAGGGACCTTTGGAGACGAGGAGAAACAAAGCGAAGATACACAGCAAACAAGAGAAGGGAAGGTGCATGTGTGCTCAACGAACAGTGCATGCTGGGTTCTTTGCCTTAAGTGTTTCACCTTTTTCTAAGGTTGAAGACTTTAGAGGAGATCTTAGAAGAGTATCCCAATAGAACTCAGCTTTCCTGGTGTGTCCATTGATGTGCTGATGCAACAAAGCGAGCACACAGAGCGATCAGGGTCCTTCTCTGGTGAATTTCTCCTTCAGAAAAGTCACCAGAGAAGGGCTGGGACTGAGAGGGATCTTCCCCTGCATGGTCTGGAATGTCTGAACCATTTGCTGTCAAAAGTCCTCGGTTAAGGAAGTTAAGATCCTCAGATTTATTACCCAGCTATAAATTGCTGGGCCTTATTTAGCTAAGAAGCTCAGTTTTCCCATTCCATTACCAAGGAATTTTCAAACATTTTTTATTAACCTGGCTCAACTCCATACACTTGGGGACTCATGTTAGCATTGAATTTCACACAATGATCATCTGTTGACAGACACCACACACCAGAGCCAAACTCAGGATCCTGGACACAGACCTTAACTCTGCAACCTGGACACTGGAGTGGACCCAAACCAAAACCTGGATTCTAGGCTCAAAGCCCCGAACCCAAAGCCGTGTGCCCTCACCTGAGACAGACCATGAGGTCCGAAGGCCAAACACCAGATGCCAGGGATTGACATTACATCCTTATAAAGCCAGATTGCATGCACCAAAACCGAAAGCTTCATCTGCACATGACCTTGCATGTGAACCCGGGACACAAAGCCACATCCTAAGAGGTGCAAGACTGCAGACACACAACCAAATCCATTTTGACTCTGATGCACAGGCCCTGGACACAGGATGCAGATCTATAACCAGGATGCCATGGCCAGAATTTGGAGCTGGAGCCAGACACCGGGCCCCTGTTGCCAGAGGCCAAAGGCAGGAGCTGAACCAGATCCGTCCATTGTAAAGAACCCTGTGATTCAATAAGATAAAACCCATCCCTCCAAATACAAACTTCAAAATTTTACCAAACCCAGCAGCAATAGACCAAAACACAGAGTGAACAAAAAGGATGGTGACCTGGGAGGGCCGACGCCCATGATCTCTCAGCTGCAACAGGCTCAGGAGTTCGCACTGTCTCCTCATTCATTCCTCAGTGCCGGCTTTTCAAAACTGTGGGGGATTTAAAATGGATTATTTTCCAAAAACCTTGTCAGCTCTAACACCTGTGGGTTAATAAAAAAAAAATAACATGATCAGATCAATACAAGATATTCAACATTTAATACG
Source organism: Anoura caudifer (assembly GCA_004027475.1). Lineage (NCBI taxonomy): Eukaryota > Metazoa > Chordata > Mammalia > Chiroptera > Phyllostomidae > Anoura > Anoura caudifer. The sequence goes on along the minus strand of PVKU01016485.1, from coordinate 9,470 downwards.
TGCATGAGTACAAATGAATACCAGACAATGAGGAGATACCAAGTATACAGGACCTTTGGGAGTGTGAGGAAACAGGGTCTTACAGAGGTACAATGGGTGATAGACAGGACATTTATGGAAAGTGCAGCGTTCATGGAATGTTACTGTTCATTACGCAATCCCAAAGTACAGGGCACAAGCTAAATGAATAAACTCTTCCACATTTCATCAACGTAATCATTCAGTTGAGAATAGGTTGCTTTGCTAGAATTGTTAAATCTTATGGCAACATCAGCAGACGCAGCCTGAGGGAGTGACCAGCTACCAGGAGGGCCTCCTATCACCCACACAGAGTCAAAGGACTGAGCATCCCTAACTGCAGACCACCCACCTCTGCCTGCAGCCAGCAAGTGAAGCGGGGCCTGCGAGTACAGATCACAACCAGGAGGTGAGCCACAGCCACACGGGGGGTGGGGGGGACAGTGACGGGGTCAGGACCTCCATGCTGCCGGGACGTCAGTCCCACCGCTGCCCCCATCGCAACCTCTCGGGCGGCGGCTTCATCGGCCCAGCGTGCTGCTCAGTTTTCTCTTTCTAACTTTTATTCTATTGGAGCGTGACACACGCAAGCTCCTGGACACACGGGGACAGCCGGGGAAGGACCGCAGGGGGCATCGCGGGAACCACGGCGAGGTCACACGAACCGAGGCCCAGCCCTGGCCCGCGGCTCGGCGTGTCCCGCCCCGTCTGCTCCTGCGCACAGGCCCGGCCGCCCGGTCCCTGGTTGGGGCTTGCGGGAGAGGCCGCTGCCCCAGGCTTCTCGCTCACGTCTCCCTCCCCTCCTGCATCCCTCCCCCTCGATAGATGATTAGGTAGGTAGGTAGGTAGGTAGGTAGGTAGGTAGATAGATAGATAAAATCTTTTAAAAAGAGAAAACACAGAGCCAGCGGCTGTGCCATTGTGGGGAGGCCTCAGCTAGGGGTGCGCGGTGCTTTGCTCGGTGCCCTGGCAGCCCTGCGGGACCGAGAGGCGCTGCGGGGACCACGAAGGGAAGGGAGAGGCACCGCGCACACCCACGGCTGGGGGCTTTGCAGCCGGACCGCGCAGCAGGCCAGGAACACCCGGAACCAGACCACTCCCTGGGGGTCGGCAGGCACCCAGCACCAGCCGTCTTGTCTTCCTCCTCCGGGAAGTCCTTCTCCCTGCAGGACCGAGGCCACCGTGCCCACTCGTAGCCGCCCCCGCGCAGGCCCTGCACCTCATGAGGCTGAAGACGGAGAGGATGGTGAGGGCGCCTGGCTCACGGAGGTGCGGCTGCGGCCCGCTGCCCTCCCTCGCCTGTCCAGGGCTGAAGGGAAGGTGGCGGAGCCCCGGAGGTCTGGGGGGCAGCGGGCCCTGGGCGGCGTTGGCCAAGGAGGAGGGGAAGCAGGCGGAGCCCTCTCCTCCAGGCCCCAGATGCGGGACCCGGGCGGGGCAGCCTCTCCCGAGGGTCTGTCACGGCCACTGGGTCAGAACCGTCCTGGTGGGAAAGGGAGGCGCAGCGCTTGGAGATGAGCCCTCTGACCTGGACCGACCTGATGCTGCTGAGCAGGTGGCCTTTGCCATGGAGGGTGGGGCTCTGATGCTGACCTGGGCACCCCGGCTGCTGGCCGAGGCCCTGAGACTGGAGCCCCTGCGGATGATCAGCAGCCCCCAAAGGGCAGCCTCACTGGGAGAACCCCCTGTAGCGCGGACACAGCCCTGCCCACGTGCACCGGCTCCGCGTCCTTGCCGGGCCGTGGTTGCCTTCAGAGAGGGCATGCCAACACACCTGGCAGGGTCTGGATGATGCTGGGGCCCCTGGCCATGGGCCCCCAGGCAGGGTCTGGGGGCTTCTGGAAGAAGCAGACCCCAAGGTCACAGGCTTCACAGTGGTCCCCAGAGCAGACCTCAGGCAGCTGGATGCTCTGCTGGAAGCACTTCCGCAGTTGGAACCGGGCACCTTGCTGAGGAAGAGCTGCGAGGCCAGCAGGCTTGCCTGGCGGTGGTCCAGGTGTCTGGCAGGCCCAGCGGGCCCCCCAGGGCCCAGAGGCGCATCTTCACCAGCCCCAGGCAGCTGTCCGCATCCCACCACCTGTGAACCAGGATGTGCGCAGGGCAAGGACCAACCCCGCCAGCAGCGGCGGCACCGGAGCCCGGGGGGCAGGGGCAGTGAGTGGAGCAGAGGGTGACCCGCCCCCCGCTCCCGCCCCCGCCCCCGCTCCTTGTCCTGTGGGGTGCAGAGTCAGACCCGCTCCAGCTCCGCGACAGGGACCCGGCGCAGGTGCCCGGCCCTGCCCTGCAGCCCACAGTCGGAAGAGCCATCACCTCTTCATCAGATGGCCACCACCACCGGCCTGGGGGCCGGCCTGGCCTGGCCCATGCGGGCTCACCCTGCTGCTTTTCGGTCACCTCGTGACTTGGGGCTTCCTTGCCCTGAGGAAATGTCACCGAAAGCCAAAGATAGCCTGTGGGTCCCGGTGAGGGCAGGAAAAAACGATTGCTGTGTCTTGACAGGAATCCCGGAGGGAGTGGCCGGTGAGGAAGAAAGGAACCCGGGGGCGGGTTGGGTAGTGGGCACAGCGCGGGAGACGGAGAAGTGGGCCGAGCAGGGGAGGGGGTTCGCCCTGGGCCTGCGGGACATCATCTTGGAGGGCGGAGTAGGGGCCCTGCCCCCCACCCCCGGGCATGAGAGAGGAGGGCGGCCGCTCAGCTCCCCGATGCTGAAGGTGCTGCTGCCTCAGGCCCACTGAGGCCAGTGTCCCCAGGGCAGGTGGGTGGGCCCCGGGTCCCAGGAGCACCGCCCCTGTGAGGCAGGTGCATGCAGACGTGGGAACCTGCTGTCGCGCGAGGTCACCTGCCTGTTTCCCAGGAAGGCCTCTGGGGCGCCGGCGGAACTGCCCCCTCAAAGTGGCCAGGGACACCTGCAGGAAAAGCGACCCAAGGAGCCGAACATCCACCTCTATTTAAATTTAATGCACGAGCACGTGGCCGTGACCTCAGCATTGGAGAGCGCAGGTCGGGTCCGTGTGACTGTCCCACCCCCTGGCGTCTCCACGGAACAGAAAACCAGCTCAGCAGCGCCCTCTTCTGCCGGCAGCAGTTCCTCACTTTGGCTGTGGGAATCGCAGGTGTTTAAAGCTGCTTCTCAGACCTGAGAAAACCAGCAATCCCCAGTTTGCCTGGCCCTCAGGTCCCGTAGGAGACCCCTCCCAGGCCGCCATGAGGCCTGCAAGGGCTCGCTGGGTGGGTCCTGTTGTCGTGACGATGAAGATGGCGGTTCCCACGGGCCTCCCACCTGAGCTCCTCCCAGGAGGGAAACAGCCTCCCTCGTCAGGTCCTTCATGCCTGGCTCATTGCAGGGCTGGGCAGTGGCCATGGCTCGGCCCATCCCCTGCTCCAGTCAGCGCTGCCATGGACACCAGGAGACGCTGCAGCGAGCAGGCAGAGCCCTCCCTGCCCAGGCAGCTGTGAAGCATCCCGCCGGCCCCGGGCAGGGCCCCAACTGGGCTCCCGGCTGCTGCACTGCCAGGCAGGGCATGTCCTTGCTGCTGAGAAGGACCAAAGAGGCGTTGCCCCAACACTTCCCAGAAGGGAGTGCAAGCACCCAGCTGACTCGCCTGCTGGAGGACAGGACCGGGCCAGATGCAGGGGTCACGTCTCAGGGGTCAGGACACACCCAGCCTGGCCTCAGGACTCAGGGCCACCCTAGGGCCAGTGACCAGGCAGCCTTCAGCCCCTTCCTTCCCAGGAGACCCCCACCCTCCGTGGCACCTCAAAAGCACCCTCAGCCGCTACTGGAAGCGGCCACTATCCAGGGGCCCAGAGGCCGGGTTCTCTCCCGTGACCAGCTCCCAGTGTCCTCCAGTTTCTTCTTGGCCACCAGCCCAGCTAAGGGGCCAGCCCACAAACCCATGCTGTCCACACCAGCACCGCCCTGCAGTGCGGACTGAGGGCGGCCCGCTCCCCCCCCTCCTGCCCATCCACCTGCTGCCTAGACGACAATCCAGTCTCCAAGGCAACCAGTTAGGCCTTTTTTTCTTGTCCTTTTGAATATTTTTCATTATGCAAGCAACCCATTTTCATTTTTAGGAAAAATTAGAAACAAATAAATAAAAAAGGGAAAAACACCCAAAACCATGAAATCCCCCATGGCCGCCCCCAGCTCCCCCCCCCCCGTGCCGGTCCCCGTGCAGCCCCTGCACGTGAGTGTCCACCTGCAGGCCTCGCCGGGCACCCTGTGCCTGGGGTTCCGCTCGCCCCCGTCACGGACAGCCCCGCGCTCGCTCCCTAAATAAACCCCTGCTGTTTCCCAGGCCGAGCCTGGCCCGCCTCTGTCCCGCCACTCTGACAGGCGAAGCTGCGAGGAACTTGGTTGAACGAACAGGAATCGCTGCAAATGTTTTCAAACTTTTTATTTTGTACAAATGCACATTTACGTGAAAATGCCTGAAGCGTGAACACACAGCCTCGCGACTGTTTAAAAGGCCTCAGGGTAGCACCTCGGAGAAGCCAGGCCCCTGGAGCCCACCGCCCCGCGGTGTCGCAACCGCAACCCAGCCAGGCACGCTGCCCTGGGCGTCCCGTGCACGCGCGTCTGGCCTCTCCTGACTCTTCCAGTTTTGTCGGAGCTGCAGGAGCCCAGCCACAGGTGGCGGGGTTTTCTCAGTGTGACGAGGGGAAGGGCCCTGGTCAAGCAGAGAGGGGAAGGAGCCGGAGGACGCAAGTGAGAACCAAAGGAAGGCCACCTTTGGGGGACCATGGCGGAGGAAGCATCCTCAGGACAAGGGCCACGTGGAGGCGGGGCTGTCGCACGCCTGCGAAGCCCCCATGTCACCGGAGGGGCTGACAGCGCAGCCCTTCTGCTGGGCAGCCGGCTGCTCATAAGACGTCACATGGGGTGAAAGCCACAAAACTCCCCTGAGGCACTGGCAGGATGCCCAGGTCTGACCACAGGTCGCTGGGGACCCTCTGCCAGCTCAGCCAGGCCTCGTCCCGGCACCCACGTGCACAGTGGCCAGAGGCGTGGGGCAGAGCGCCCTCCCCAGGGGTTCCGCAGACTGTGCCTGCGCAGCCCCCAGGCCAAACCAGGGAGCAGCCCCCCACGTAGGCGCCCCCTTCTCCCGGGGAACGGAAGCTGTCACTGCAGCCAGGCGCCCTTCTCGCCCACACGGACAGGGTGCGCTGGGTCCTCAGCTTAGGGGCTCAGCACCTGTGGGGCAATTGTCTCCAGGTTCTAAACCCACAGCCCCCACCCACCCCCTCTGACAGGTGACAGGTGACAGGCGCGCGCACGGCCCCTCTGCGCCCTCCCTACAGCCAGCGTGGTTCTGAGACAGTGGCCCCTCATCCGGCTCCTCGAGTGGCTGGTCTGAGCCTGCTGCCCCGGGGCTGACACGCGCCTCCGTTGCCGAGTCTCGTCGGCCCGTGAGTCCAGGGGCCTCATTCTCGTTTCTATTTTTCCGTGGGTGGCTCCAGAATTCCAACACACAGACTCGCACCCCCATCACCTGGAAGAAACCGAGACCTCGGACGGACAGAGCCCTCCCTGTGGGGCCCGCACAGACGTCTCCGTGGCTCCGCCCCTTCAGAGGCTCTGTCTCCTTTGCCATCAGTTCGCGGCTGCGCTCCTCACCTTTGTCCAGTCGGCAGCTAATTCAGTCAAGTGCACTGATGTTTTCACCATATTTTTTTTATTTCTGGAACTTCCCTTTGACTCTTCCAACCCTGAGACTCTTGGCCTTGCAGCAAGTGCGGCAGGAGAGGGGCTCATGGGCTGGGCTTCTGAGGAGGTTACGCCACACCAAACAAGACAGCCGGGCAGAGCCCCCCTCTCCACTCCACCGCCCCCCAGGACCTCGCGGACCTCGAGTTCACCTTGCGGGTGCCGGCCAGGGGCCAAGGGAGTGGAAAGGTGAGAGCCGGGTCCTCAAGGGCAGTTCAGCCACCGCACTGCCTCTGCATTGCCGGCCTCCGGGTTTCTGGTTAGGGAGGAAATACACTTCTAGCTCCACTGGTGGTGGTTGTTGTTGTTTTTAAGATTTTGTTTATTTGCTTTTAAAAAGAGGGGAAGGGAGGGAGAGAAATATCAATGTGTGGTTGCCTCTTGCACGTCCCCTACCAGGGGACCTGGCGCGCAACCCAAGCCTATGCCCTGACTGGGAATCAAACCAGCGACCCTCTGCTTTGCAGGCTGGCACTCAGTCCACTGAGCCACACCAGCCAGGGCTCCACTGGTTTTTTAAATTAATTTTTTAAAGGTTTTATTTACTTATCTTTAGAGGGGAAGGGAAGGAGAGAGGGAGAGAAATATCAATGTATGGTTGCCTCTTGTGCGTCCCCTGCTGGGACCTGTCCTGCAACCCAGGCATGTGCCCTGATTGGGAATCGAACCGAGATCCTTTGGTTCACAGGCCCGTGCTCAATCCACTGAGCTACACCAGCCAGGGCTCCACTGGTTTTTAAGGCACTGTTTTCTGGGATTCTGGGGGGTATCGACCGGAGTGGTGCTAACTGACCCCCTGAGGCTGGGCCTCAAGCCTCTGGACACACATGCACATGCCCACACATGAAAACACGCAACACCTACACGTGTACACAGGAATACACACACACACCCCTGGAAATTCAAACTGTGAATTCACGTTGGAACTACGAACAGCATTCTGGAAAGTTTGGAAACGAGGAGGGTGAGAAGCAGCGATGGACCACTCTGGAACGGCAGGAGGGGAGGCAGAAGGCAAACCCAGCTTGGATGGCGATCTGGCGCAGCTTCAGGCGTGGCCGCCTGTGGCCCTCCCAGCGCACGTCCCGTGGTCCTGGAGCTGGGGTAACGTGAGAGCGTTGCGCGGCCACGTGCAGTCAGGAGGGAAGAGCCCGCTCTGGCCAAAGCCACAGGGAAGAACGGCTGAGCAACAGCCCCACCCCCTGGAGATGACTTGGCCCCTGTGAGAGACCCGGCCGCCACCTTGGGAGCAGCGGCCAAGGAGCAAGCACACCCGCCCGCCTGGGAGCGGCCACTGGGGAAGAAACACGCGAGCAAGTGGGGATGCGCACCCCGCAGAATCCGCGGGGTCAGGCCCAGGTCTCCTACAACAGTGACATCACACACAGGAGGGCGCGTGGGGGAGGGGGAGCCTGCTGCTCTGGGTCCCCGAGAGCCCACACCGGCTCGCCTCAGCGCTGCCCTGCACGAGGCCGTCGGAGATGCTGTCTTGCCTGTCGCAACAGCAGAAGCAATGGGCCGAATTGCTGCGGGCACAACCCCCAGCATCACCCGCAGCAGGAGCACGCCGTGGTTCCCGCACCAGTCAGGGTACCCGCGACCGAAGCCGGCGTCTTCCGACCCCCGTCTTGCCATGGGCGGTGAGCTGCTGACCCGACTCAGCTACTCCGAATGACCGTTTCTTCAAAACATCCATCGCCTGCTTTTGCTCGGGTTTCGTCCTCTCTCCGTCACGCTCCCTCCTGAGCCGCGTCGCCCTCGTGTTAACGGAGCCCTCAGCACTTGCAGGGGGTCCGAGAAGAACCAACAGCCCCTCACTGCCCACCCCCTGGCTGGCCCATGAGGTGGCTGCCGGAGCCGCAGATGAGCTGCTGTCTTTCCGGATGTGAAGCACGGTGAGGGTTCCCAGGTCGGCAACGGTGATCCACCGGACACCTAGGAAAGCATGGCTTCCCTGCTGTGCAGAGAAAACTGTCCCCCTGGGCAGCTAGGCCACGGAGACTGTCAAAACCTCAAAACGGTGGCCACTCAAACTGCTCACTGTCCAGCCTACAAGGGAAGCAACAGAGAAAGGAGGAAGATGCTCATTCCCACGTTCCTCCCTGGGAAAAGCAACGTGAATGTTCCTGAGCTTGAATTTCTTCATCCAAAAGAGTAAAGAGGGCATTGTGTCGTCTACTATAAAAAAAGAAAAGAAAAGAAGAAGAGTGAGAATCTCCTGAGACCCCCCCACCGCCCAGTAGGGGGTCATTGGCCACCGGCTGTCTTCATTCTTGTGTGTAGCCGTTGGTGGAAATACTTCGTTTAATTTTTTGAAAATTTGGTTCTTGAATCGAGCAGACAAATTAGGTAGGCACCCTTTTCTAACTTCTGAGAAACGCTACAAAAACAGGATAGAACAGAAAGTTTTTATTTGCAAACACTATTAACCATTTCCTGTTCCAACCTCAGAAGTCGCTGTGAATCTGCTGGCCAGCGGCAGCGTCCCACCGATGGGGACAGATAGGGACACCGGGCCACTGACATCATTCTGCCACCCCCCTCAGAAGCAGTTTCGGGATGATCCTCCTGCTTCCTGTGTTTCTCCATGAATGGAAACTGCCTCCGGAGAGTGCGGGGCGGGGGGTGGGGGGTCCCTGCTCCCCCACTTTCCATCTGTGCTGGCTCCTGTTCCCCTCCCCGCCCGCTGCTGTGTGTGACAGTCACCTAGTGCCTTGGAAGCTCTAGAGAGAAGGAAGGGAGGCCCCCCGGGGGAACTTCTCCAGCCCCTGGCGGAAGGTGGGGAGCCACCCTGCAGAGCCTCTGGCCTGCGTCCTTCCCTTCCTTCCTTCCCTCCGTCAGTGGGTCCGGCCGGAAGCAGATGACAGCCACAGTTACCGGATAAAGCGGGTACACCTCAAGCGCCGGAACAGGCACACCGCAGCGCCCAGGGCCGCAGCGGACCACTCCCAGGATAAAGGCTGGCGGCTGCACGCCCATGCGCCCCACAGCGCGGTCCCCCAAATCCCCAAAGTGGGACAGAGACGGCCAGGCAGCTGCTCGGCCACCCGGGGCTCTGCTGTCCTGAAAGGAGCCACGGGGACACATGCTCTCGGATCAGGTCCTCGAGCCACATGGCCCATCCCAACAGGCCACATGCATGTCACCCATCTTTATGTGTCACAGACACAGCAAGCCACAGAGATGGGGGACAGCCGGCTGGCCGCAGGAGCACTGAGCAGGGGGAGGGAGCGGGGTGGCAGGGGGCGCAGCAGGGACCCTGCGGTGCGGGAGCGTGTGCGGGCTGACACTGAGCTTCCTCCTGGGCCCCCGCCCCGCCAGGTAGGGCTGCGGTGGGGCCGCGGCGCAGACAGGCCGTGGAGGACACTGGGCCCAGCGCTCGCACTCACGTGAGCCCAGGGTGGCTGGATAAGGGCACGCGCTGACTCGTGGGGACCCCACAGAACTGGCTCCCGGGTTGTCTCTGATGACCCCGCACCAGACCTGCTTGTTAGAAAAGAGGTGAAGGCCAGAGATGAGCCGCCCTGGCAGTGTCCTTAGGTGCCACCGTCCACAACCCGTGGGTGAGACCAGGACACAGGGCAGGGCGCAGAGGGCCGGCCCTTAGGGACGTGGCCCAAGGAGCCCCTGACGTTCCCACCTCTCTCCAACCGGGGACCCTGTCCTGTCCCTACTGAGGGACTGAGGGAAGGGACAGTGTGTGTGGGGGGTCACCGCGTGTGGAGGAGACAGTGTGTGGGGGGGAAAG
>PVKU01016484.1:0-14485 GCA_004027475.1 Anoura caudifer | reverse complement strand
CTGTCATTTAGAATGGAAGGGAAGATAAAGTGCTTCTCAGATAAGGTCAAGTTAAAGGAGTTCATCATCACCAAGCCCTTATTATATGAAATGTTAAAGGGACTTATCTAAGAAAAAGAAGATAAAAAATAGGACAGTAAAAAGACAGCAAACTCACAGATATTAACAACCACACCTAAAACAAAAGCAAAGTAAGCAAACAACTAGACCAGGAGCAGGAACACAGAAATGGAGATCACATGGAGGGTTTGCAACAGGGGAGTGGGAGGAGGAGAGAGGGGGAAAAGGTACAGAGAGTAAGTAGCATAGACGGTGGGTAGAAAATAGACAGGGGGAGAGCAAGAATAGTGTGGGAAATGTAGAAGCTAAAGAACTTATGACACATGGGCCTGAACTAAAGGGGGGAATGTGGGTGGGAGGGGGTGTGCAGAGTGGAGGGGAATGAAGGGGGAAAATGGGACAACTGTAATAGCATATTCAATTAGTATAATTAAAAAAAACTTTGGTGCTTGGTCTCTTGCTGCTGAATACGTTCTGTGAAAGAAAGTGATATGTAGAACTTAGAAAGTTATTGATGGAGAAGGTGGGTAAGCAAAGAGCAGAACTTAAGGATTTTTGGAGAAAACAGAAACCTGAAACCCAAACCCTCCATCCCAAGGTTCAAGTATTGACATTTGAGTAATTGTCTTAGTGTGGTGCTTAATTCAACATAAGCCAATCAGGGAGGAGGACAACTACAACAACAATATTTGCAAAGAGTACTGTTAATTAAATATAAATGTCTCTTTTTGGTTTAAATTAGGCTATTTATACAAATACAGCAATTAAATATGTAAACTTACTCTGGAGTAAGAAGATGAAAAAATATATGGATCTAAATACATAAATTTCACACTATTAGAATTACAATACTTCACATTATTTATACTTTGTTTCTTTGTCTTTAAAGGGGTAGGACATCAAAATCTTTCTTTTATTTCTAATTTCCTGCCTTCTCCCCAGCTGTGGGTCAGGAAAGAGAGCCCAGACACCAGTCTCTAAGTCAGTATTTGACGTATATCCAGTAGATGGCAGTACAACACCAACGTTCCGTATCTTTGGTTGGGAATGCATTCCTCAACTAATCAAGCAAGACTCCAAAGCTGAGGGCCTGGAGCACACAGAAGGAAGGTTGCCTAAAATCTTTATTCTTTCATTGTTTTAGTTTGATCCAATGCATCACTGGTTAGTGAATCACCAAAGAAAGGCTATTAAATGCCTACGGTAGCAGATGGTGGGGTGGGAGGGGGGTGGGGATGGGATAGTCTATGTGACCCTCACATACTTATTTTCAGTTATTTTCTTCACTGTAGCCTTGCTACAGTTTCAGTGTAAGTCTAGGAAAACACATCAGAAGCTATGATGACTAATGATGGCAACCATGTTATCTTCCTTCAAAAAGATTTTATATTCCAGGATGAGAACTGTCTTCAGAGCCAGCTTACAAGATAGATAAAAATATCAAACTCATGGCTTTATAATCATCCTTTACGTCACAGGTGGCAAACACAAGGCCCTCAGGCCAAATCTAGCCCCCCACCTTGTTTTATCCCACTGGGCACCTTGCTTCTACCCGGCAGCAGAGCAGAGCTCCTTGCCCCTAGTTAAGGAGTAGTTACATTTATACAGTCCTGAAGTTACATTCGGCCCTTTGAAGGCAATGGAGAGGCTAATGCGGCCCCCAGTGAAAATGACATGGACCCTGCTTTATCTTAAAATGACAATTGTTAAATTCAAATTGATTGCCATCTTATTGACCACATGGCTCCTAAAGAATTTTTGATGTTGAGATTTGAAATACGTGGCACTAATTTAGCATACTGCATTCAACTTGCTGTTATTATAAGAGCATCCAAAATTAATATATTTTTATTTTCTATAGTATGGACTCAACTTCTATTCCAAAATTTTTTAGACCTTCTCATCTGCTTATATATGAATGTAAATTCACATGCATATCTGCACATGTATATCTATTTGTATTGTTTCTTATGCACACTTAACTATGCTGTCACTTAATAGTCACTTAAAATTAGTTTAAAAATTGTTTTTAAAGCAGTATGCAAATTTTCATTCAAAAATTAAGAAGAACTTTAAATTGCTTTAAAAGATTTGTCGTCTGTAATGACAACTGGGGAGTTGGAGGGAATGTGCCAAGTGTCAGAAATAGCAAAGTAATGCAAACAGTAAAGCATAAACAATGAATTTGAGAACCAAACATAAAGTGATTAAAATAAAAAAGGAGCAATTTAATAAAACAAAAAACTCTTGATTGGTTTTAAACACGAACCCCATGATTTCTCTGCATGGGGAGAAAAGCCTAAAATCAAATAACAGTAAAATCTTAATACTAAAAGAGTAACAGCAAAGATGGGCAAAGGCGAAGCAAGAAAACACAATGGGGAAAAGTCATCAGAGGCGGCAGCAACAACGTCCACATTGATATCTATGAGAATTCAATGAAAATGGGTTACATCTGAGAAAGGAAAAATATCCACAGGAGACAATTAGAACCTATAATTAAACTGCAAAAGACGTGGAGTTAACGTTCAAACGGTATAAAGCACTGAGCACAGCCTTTAGCCTTGTAAAGAAATGTGAACCGAGACTTGATGTTAGCATTGAAACTGTAGCACAAGGCTCTTCGTCTATGAAAATAGCGTCGACAATAATAAGAACAAGAAGAATTGGAAAATATACTTCAAAGAGTAAATTAGAGATTCAGACTCTGGGGCACTATGACCTAGAACAGGAAATATAATCTCATGCAAATATGTATAAATTGTTCACAAAAATTATCATACATTAGACTACAAAGAAAATATCAATAATTCCTCCAAAGGAAAAAGACACGATAAGCTGTATACTCAGATAACAATGCCTGAATTAGTTTAAAACAAATTTTAAACTGTTATTTAGATTTTTAAAACCATAATGATAAATTATAGTCAAGTAATAAAATGACAAATTTAGAAAGCAATGGAAATTAAAACACTATTCTTAAAATTTGTGGAAGCAGTCAAAGTTATACACCAAGTTAAACTCATAGGATTATCAAACATACAAATTGAAAATAGACTGGACTCATGCATTAAAATCAGTTTGAATTCTAAGTAACATTAAAACATGTAATAAAAGCTAACCTTCATTGAGCGTTCTGTCTGTAACAGAAACTGCACTGAGCACTTTATGGAAAGCATTTTTTTATCTTTTCAGAAAACGTACTAAGCTCTTATACAGCAGATTATTCTCCACTGCATGTCCTTAGATGACAACAACTCTCATTTATTGAGTACCTACTGTGTGCAAAAACAACAGACCACAGGAGCTATTGAGTAGCACAACTTGGATTCAAACCCCATCAGTGTTTTCCCAATTTCATATGCTTTCCACTGTGGCAGCCTTGAAAATCACACTAATAAAACAATTCATCATGATTGAGAATATCTTTGAAAAATAAAGATAATTTGATACTAGAAAATATATTTATATAATGCAACATCTATCACACCAAAACTTAGTCAGTGATAGTTTCTTAAGCATTAGTTGCAATGTGGACTCTAAAACTCCAACAGTGAACTTTTAGTTGAGTTCTGATAATCCACTACCCTTGGACCAGCCTAGAACAGTGAACTGTTAAACTTCTGCTACATAAAAACATGTCAACCTGACTATCCTTTGAATAATTCTCTTTTAAACGTGTGTGATTTTATCCTACATGCATTGATCATTTGGAAAATATTGCTTCACTGTGATATTCAGATCTTGCAAATCTATGTATGTTTCAATTTAGATAATCAAGTAATTCATTTGTTAATATCACCATTGTTACCATCATGAAAATCTTTAAGTATTGTGAAGTTGTCAAGTTCACAGTGGTAGCGTTTCCAAAATTCTAATATTCTATTGTGAACTCAACTATTACAATGGGCAAAAAATGTTTTTCTTGAAGTGACAGTTTCATTTCAAATACCTTGAGAAAATGTCTGTGAAATGCCCAGTTTTTAATGATCATAGTTTGTCTGTCATTCCGTTGAGTAAAAATGGCTTCTGCAAAAAGAGTGGCTAGTTTAGCTTACAAGTCAAACGACGGTGTAGCTTCTCGAAACAATCATCGTGCAGCAAAAGCACTCGTCACTCAGGACGTGTAAGACTCTCACAGAGAATATTAAAAAGGTGTGTACTCAAAGTTAAAATGTAGTGAAATGATAATCTCACTATTTCATCAAGGGCATTCTTAGGTGAAACTGGCTTTTTTACCTTCAGATGTATTTATTATAGAGAAAAATACAACCATTACTAGTCCATTTTTGTGCTACTGCCTTGACTGACGTAAGCACCTGTAGTCTTATGCACCATTGTTTTTACACCTTCAGTGCCAGCTGTTAATGTGGTAAAAAAGGCAAATGATGTCTTGACATTATTGTAAAAGTAATTTTGACCTCATGGATGACCTTGAAGTTTCTAGGGGACCCCTGGAAGCCCACAGAGCACACTTTAAGAGCTGTTATTCTAATAAATTTTCTGTGCCTGCTCTAGTCAATTTACTCTCTAGCTTTAAATCCTAAAGTAACTTAGGATAAAGTCTAACATCTTTAACATAGCCTATCATTGAGCCCCTTCCCATTGCGCGGGCCTCATTACAGCCGTAATCTCTGTCAGTACAGTCCAACCATTCTGGCCAAATGAACCAGGCCCTTCCCCTGGGAGCCATTATTTTTTTACTGGAAAATGTTGCCTCCCACACAATAGTTGAACTTTTACTCATCCTTCAAGGCTTATACTTTCTATTACTTCCCTGGGGAAAACTGAAGGTAGCCTAAATTATAAACTACCCATGATACTCACTACCAAAGCATATTTTACTTTTACTGTGTAGCCAAGATTCCAAATGTAAATAGCTAATTACATTTTAACTACTTTTTAAATTTTATTTGATATTTGCTTCAGGCATACAGCATAGTGGTTGGACACTTTAGGAAGAGATTCCCTGATGATTCTAGTAGCCACTGGGCACCATATATAGTTATTATTTACAATATTATTCTTCCTTATGTCCTACTTGACATATTTATGACTATTTTGTAATTTCTCACTCCCTTCACCTTTTTTAGCCATTCCCCCACCCCTTCCATCTGGCTATCCTCACTTTCTTCATTGTATATATGGGTCTTTTTCTGTTTTGTTTGTTTGTTTGTTTTGCTTATTTAGATTTCACATATAGGTGAAATCATATGGTACTTGTCTATCTCTGTCTGACTTATCTCAGTTAGCATAATACCTTCTACCTGGATCCATCCACATTGTTGCAAATGGCAAAATTTCATTATTTTTATATCTGAGTAATATTCTGTTGTATATAGGTACCTGTGGATTTTTTTATTGACTTGGATTTCTTCCATATCTTGGCTATTGTAAATAATGCTGCAACGAACCTAGCTGTTCATATAACTTTTTGAATTAGTGTTTTGGATTTATTTGGATAAATACTTGGAAGTAGAATTGCTGAGTCATATGGCAGTTCTATTTTAAAATTTTCTAGGAACATCCATCCTGTTTTCATAGTGGCTGCAGCAGTTTACAATCCACAACAGTGCACGAGGGTTCCCCTTTTCTAAAACCTTACCAACATTTATAGATTGTTGATTTATTGATGGTAGGCATTCTGACAGGTGCAAGGTGATATCTCATTGTGGTATATGTAGATACGCTTGCCTCCTCGCACAACCAAAAGAAGGACAACAAGAAATCTAAAAACAAAAAAATACCCAGAACTGCCAGAAAATTGTACTGTATGGAAGTCCGACAACCAAAGAGTTAGAGAAGAAACATTCATTCAGACTGGTAGGAAGGGCAGAGATAGGCAGCTGGAGTGGAGAGGATGTTCGGAATGCATCGGCTGGAATTGGTAGGGAGAGTTGGCAGCTAGTGGTCCCACATTTGCATGCAGATAAACCAGGAGAAACAGCCGAGGAGGAAGACAGACTGTTCAACCCAGCGTTCCAGTGTGGGTAATAAAACGCTTTTAGTTTTTGCCCACTGAGTGTGATGTTGGTTGTAGGTTTTTGTTTATGGCCTTTATCACGTTGAGGTCTGCTCCCTTTATTACTGTTCTGCTGAGTGTTTTTCGTCATAAATGGGTACTGGATTTTATTGAATGCTTTTTCTGCATCTATTGATATGATTTTGTCATTTCTTGTCCTTCATTTTGTCTATGTGATGTATCACATTTATTGATTTGTGAATATCGTACCAACCTTGCATCCCTGGGTTAAATCTCCCTTGATCATGGTGTATGATCTTTTTAATGTATTACTGCATCCAGATTGCTAATATATTGTCAAGAATTTCAGCATGTAAGTTGATCAGGGATATTGGCCTATAATTTCTTTCTTTCTTGTATCTTTACCTAGTTTTGGAATTAAAATTATACTGACCTCATCAAAAGAGCTTCGTAGTCTTCCCTCTTCTTGAATTTTTTTGGAATAGTTAGAGAAGGAAAGGTGTTAGTTCTTCTTTGAGTGCTTGGTAATATTCACCTGTGAAGCCATCTGGTCCAGGGCTTTTTTGTGCTGGGAGTTTTTTGATTACTACTTCAATTTCATTAGTTGTTAGCGGTCCATTTAGGTTTTCTGCTTCTTCCAGATTCAGTTTTGGACTGAAAATATGCTTCTAGAAATGTGTTCTTGCCCAGGCTGTCCAATTTCTTGACATATAGTTGTTCACAGTGTTTTCTTACAATCCTCTGTATTTCTGTGGTAACAGTGGTGACTGCTCCTTTATTTGTGATTTTATTAATTTCAGTCCTTTCTCTTTTCTGTTGATGAGTCTGGTAAAAGGTTCATCAATTTTGTTTGTCTTTTCAAACAATCATTTGGATTCATCAATCTTTTGAATTTTTTAGTCTCTTCATCATTTATTCTGCTCTGATCTTTAAAAAAATTATATTGTATTGATTATGCTATTACAATTGTCCTTATTTTTTCCCCTTTTGGTCCTCTCCACCCAGTGCCCCCCACTCCCTCAGGCAATCCCCTCACCATTGTTCATGTCCATGGGTCATATATATAAGTTCTTTGACTATTGCATTTCCTAAATTGTACTTTAAGTCCCCATAGTTATTCTGTAACTACCTTTTTGTACTTCTTAATCCCCTCACCTCTTCACCCATTCTCCCCCCTCCCCCATCCCATCTGGCAATCTTCCAGTAACTAACTTCTTTTTTCTTGATTTTAAGAGTCTCTCTTTATCTTTCACCTGTGGCCTTTTAATAATAATGTGTCTTGCAGTGGGCCTCTTTGCATCCATCATAATCAGGACTCTCTGTGCTGCCTGGACTTGCATGTCTATTTCCTTTATCAAATTAGGAATGTATTCTTTCAGTATTTTTTTCAGATAGATTTCCAATTTCTTGCTCTTTCTTTTCTCCTTCTGGTACCCCTATGAGGGAATGTTGGACCTCTTAAAGTTGTCCCAGAGGCTATTCATACTATCCTTATTATTTTTTTTTATTTCTTTTTCCTTCTTGTTCTTAGTGGTTGTTTTTCACCTTCTTTTGTTCCAGAATCATTGATTTGATTTTTGACTTCATCCTTTCTACTGTTATTTCCCTGTAAATTGTTCTTTATTTTAATTAGTGCATCCTTGTTTCTGACTGGGTCTTTTTTATGCTGCTGAGGTCCTCACTAATTTCCTTGAGCATCCTTATAAACAGAGTTTTGAACTTTGCATCTGATAGATTGCTTATCTCCCTTTTGTTTAGCTCTTTTGCTACAGTTTCGATCTGTTCTTTCATTTAGGTCATGTTTCTTTGACTCCTCATTTTGGCAGCCTCCCTGTGTTTGCTTCTATGAATTAAATAGAGGTGCTTTCACTTCATGTCTTGGTGGTGTGGCCTAATATAGTAGGTGTCTTGTAGGGTCCAGTGGTACAGCCTCCTCTAACACCCAAGTTGGGTACTCAAGTTGCACCATTTGGATGGTCTGAGGTTACCCTCCTCTTGTAGTTGAGCCTTGGTTGCTATTGGCAGATCAATGGGAAGGATTTACTCAGCCAGTCAGGTGCACAGACTGGCTGTTACCATTGACCACCAACCTCCACCCTCCATGGAGGATCAGCTAGACAGGGGGAGGGTGGTGGTACTCTGAAGTAGTCTGCAGCTATCCACTGGGTGCGTTGGCACTGGGGTTTCCCAGGTGGTGCAGGCCAAGATCAGCCCCCACCTGTGTTTTGCCTGGAGCACACTACCTGAACTACAAAGCAATCTGAGATGGCTGCTATTTGTGCTGAACTTGGAGATTCCCAGATGAAGCCAAGCTGTGAGTCTAATCAGGCTGCTGCTAGGCTTGCTGAAGCCAGCTGTTGCTTGTTTGACAGGATTTGGGAGCCAAGATAAGGCATTCTTATGGAAAAGCAGCTTGAGTGGGCCTATTAGTTGGGTGGGGTAGAGCCTCTGTGGGTCTCCAAGGTGAGTCACACAGTGTGAGCCAGGTTGATGGAGTCTCAGATATGGCACCAGCCTACCAGCTCTGTGGAGAGGAGGGCTTAGCAAAGGACAATGGCCTCTGTTCACCTTGATGCCAAACACTTCAGTCTCTCCACATATACCACCCTGGTACATAGCTGCCATTGTGGTTTGTTGGGAACTGCCCTGCCTGGTTTCAGAAGCTGTACCCCCCCCCCGCCCCCGCCGCCCCATGGCTAAGGCTGAGTGAGCAACCTTCGAACCAAAAGCCTCTAAGGAGACAAAGCTTATCTCCCTGGCATGGGCACTGCCTCTGCTCCTTTTATTTCACCCTGCATGGCCCCCAATGCTTGATCAGTTAGCCAATGACAGGTAAGATTCCTCAAGGGAGGAATGACCTAAGACAGGCACAATCAAGGGGAGCCCCCAGGGAAGGACTTGGGAGGCTATAGCAAAAGGGGGTGATGGACCCTTGCCCTTCGACTTTGACATAGCCTGAGTCCTCATTCTGTCTGCGAGAAGTCTCCTAATGTCTTGGCTGCCTTACTTCCACTGCCTGACTTAAAACTGAAACAATGACAGAGGGTGGTGCAGTCCTGTGCTGGGAAGGGTAGATTCCCAGGGTGATCAGGCTTAAGAAAGAATACATAAAATCCTATGAAACCTGCTCAGCTAAGAATGCTCTCAGTTAAATGATAAGAGTCCAAGTAGGAAATGAGTTTCTTTACCAAAGTTTTGTAGCCCTTTAGTTAACAGACCCTGACTCAGAATAAGCCCTCATAGTTCTTTGTATGCTATCTATTGTTTGATCCTTACTGCCTGACAATGATTAATGAACTTTACCTGTATTCCTGTGCAAATTGAACCCAATAAAATCCTGTCAAGGTAAGGGTCAGTGCACTCTCCTCTTGAGAGAGTGGCCAGGCTGCTCCGAGGCGCTCTCCCCTTGAGAGAGTAGCCATGCCATCCCTTTTTCTCCACAGGACTCCGTAGTCTGTGTGAATTTGTCTTGTATCTCATCTATAATGCTGTAGATGCTGTGGGCCAGCATCCGCATCTGTGGTGCTGGATCTCAGAGGGAGCCTGTCTGAGTAGGTGAGTCCCTCCATGTGTGGGTTCCCCAAGAGGAACTGCTTAGGGCTCCCGCAGTCTCCTCCACCAACTCAATCCCCACTGGTTTTCACAGCCAGAAGTTGTGGGGACTTATCTTCCTGGCACTGGAATCCTGGGCTGTGGAGGTGGTATGGGGCTGAGACTCCTTGCTCCAGAGATATGCCTCCCGAATTTTTGTCCACATGGGTAAGGGGCCAGCACATTTTGCATCCACAACCCACCTAACTGTCTGGATAGATGTGGTTTCTTCAGTTCCATAGTTGTCAGACTTCCATTCAATTCAGTTTCTGAAGTTCCTGAGTGATGCTTGTTCTTTATTTTAGTTGTAATTTTGATGTGGTTGTACAAAGAGGTGAGCCATATCTGCTTACATCACCATCTTGACTGGATGCATCTCTGCTCTGATCTTGATTATTTCCTTCTTTCTATGCACTCTTGGCTTTGTTTGTTGTTATTTTTCTAGTTGTTTTAGGTGTAGAGTAAGATTTTCCACTTGAGATTTTTCTATCTACAGGTAGGCCTGTAATACTATGAACTCTTCCCTCTCAGGACTGCTTTCATTGTGTCCCACAGGTTTTGGGTTGTTGTGTGTTCATTTTCATTTGTTTTCAGGTTCTTTTTGATTTCTTCCCTGACCTCATTCTTAACTCATTTATTATTTAATAACATGTTATTTAGCCTCCATGTATTTGTATGTTTTAGGGTTTTTTAATTGAGATTGATTTCTAGTTTCAAGCCATTGTGATTTGAGAAAACACTTGATGTGATTTCCATTTTTGAATTTGTTAAGAGTCATTTTGTGCCCTACTATGTGTTCTATCTTTGAGAATGATCTATGTGCACTTGAGAAGAGTGTTGCTTTGGGATGAAATGTTCTGTAAGTTCAATAAAAACCATTTGATCTAGTGTGTCATTTAACATAGCTGTTTCCTTGTTGATTTTTTGTCTAGAAGATCTATCCATTGTTGACAGTGAGGTGTTAAAATTCTTAGCAATGAATGTATTGCTATTGATCTCTTCCTTAAAGTCTACCAAGATTTTCTTCATATGCTTAGGATCTCCTATGTTGGGTGTATATATGTTTACAAGACTTATATCCTCTTGTTGGGCTGATCCTTTTAGTATTATGTAGTGGCCTTCTTTGTCTCTTTATTATGGCCTTTATTTTAAAGTTTATTTTGTAAGACATAAGTATTGCTACCCCTGCTTTTTTTGGTCTCCATTTGCATGGAATATTTTTTGCCATGCCTTACTTTTAGTCTGTGTAAATCTTTTGTTCTGAGGTGAGTCTTTTTTTAGACAGCATATATATGGGCTGTGTTTCTTTTCCATGCAGCTATCTATGATTTTGATTGGGACATTTAACCCACTTACATTGAGGGTTATCATTGATAGGTACTTATTCATTGCCATTTTTCCCTTTGTGCCCATGTTCCTCTCTCTCTCTCTTATATATGTGTATATATAAGAAATATATATGTCTATATCTATATCTATACCGTCTTCTCATTAAAGCAGTCCCTTTAGCATTTCTTGAAATCCTGGTTCAATGGAAATGTTCTTCTTTAGCCTCTTTTTTTTGTTTGGGAAGCTCTTTATATTTCCTTCAATTTTAAATGAAAGCCTTGCTGGATAGAGTAGTCTTGGTTACAGGTCCTTGCTTTTCATTACAGTCAACCCTCGCTATATTGCGGTTCACTTATTGTGGCTTCCCTGTATCACAGGTTTTTTTTAAAAAAGATATCTAATTATGTATTGCAGAGTTTTTGCTATATCACAGAATTTTGCAGTATATGGGTATTTATATAATATTTGTGATTTTAATTATTTTTGCCTAAAAATTAAAAAATGTTAATTCAAACATATAAAAAATATGAAATTGAAATAAAATACAGTATGTATTTCATCAGCAGATGAATATCATACTGTACACAATGGAAATGCAGGATGCCACTACCCCTTGTGCAAGTTTGCCAATGTGAAATTGTATACGGTACACTATTGGCTGATGGAATGGAAGGCAACCAACCACACCACTGTGTTCTGTATCCTGGGTGCTGATTAGCTCAGTGACTGTAGCATCAGTCTGTTTGCTCTCCTGCACTGTGCCCATATGTTCAGCATCTCTCCTTGCCCACTTCACATCGACGTCTGATCGCTGCACGTGGTATTGTTCTGCAATGTGTTTTTGTGAAATTTTCATAAAAGTTTAAATTTATTTCAAACCCTATGATGCCACCCAAATGTTCTGCACCTTCTAAGGTTTCTAGCAGTGAACCCAAGTGCCAGAGGAATATGCTTACCATCAAAGAAAAGGTGGAACTTCTCGACATGTTAAAGGAAGGCAAAAGCTACACGGCTGTAGGCCGCCATTACGGGATCAACGAATCTACTGTTCTCTACATAAAGAAAGATGAGAAGAATATTCGTTCTACAGCAACAATGACTTTTAACAAGACTGCCAAGAGGGTGGTCACTTCCCACAATAAGGCCATTGTGAGGATGGAGTCTGCATTGGCCCTGTGGTTAAATGACTGCAGGAAGAAGAATATGTCACTGGATACCAACACCATCTGGATGAAGGCCAAGAAACTTTATGACAGTTTTGCAGAAAGCACGGACGTTCACAACAGTGACAAGGATGAAGACAAGGATGACGATGCAGAAGCAGAACCGTCAAGTGCTTCTCCCTCCAGACCAATCCCATTCAGTACCAGCAAGGGCTGGTTTAACAAATTTCAGAGATGCTTTGGACTGAAGAGCATTTCTCTGCAGGGAGAAGGTGCCTTTGTGGATAAAAAGCAGTACCAGCAACTCCCCACAACTATGTTCATCACTCAGACAAAGAGATCACTTACACCTACTCCTTTAGCGGAAATAGAAGTTATGGCCCAGGGCGAAGATACTGCACCACCTGATGAAGCACCTGATGAAGTGGTGCCTTCAGAAGAGCTGTGATGCTCTTCTTGGCTCTGCAGTACATTCACCTCATCATCATCACCTTCATCACCATCAGTACTGCACAGCTACATGATTCCTGATCTTCATCATTCAAGTTGTAGTATACTTCACTGGTGCGTACCCATACAGAATTTTATATGTTGTTAAAATTACATAGGTTTAAGAGTGTAGGAAGTGTTTAAGAGCATATGAAGTGTTTATAAGACTGTGGGAAAGGTTAATAAGAGAGTGGGAAAGGTTTATAGCAGTGTGGGAAGGGTTTATAAAGCCTTAAAATATATATAAATAATAAAATAAATATTATGCCACTATTTCGCGGATTTTCACCTATCACGGGGGTCTCTGGAACATAGCTCCTACGATAGGTGAGGGATCACTGTACTAGGAATATGTCATGCCAATCCCTCTTGCCTGTAGTGTTTCCATTGGGAAATCATCTGACAGCCTTATTGGAGCTCCCTTGTAGGTATCTGTTTCTCCCTTGCTGCTTTTAAGATTCTCTCTTTGTTTTAAACTTTGCCATTTTAATTATGATGTGTCTTGGTGTGGGTCTCTTTGGGTTCATCTTCACTAGGGCTCTCTCTGCTTCACCAGGTTAGGGAAGTTCTCTGTCATTATTTCTGCAAACAGGTTTTCTATCCCTTGCTCACTTTCTTCTTCTTGTAGTATCACTCTGATTTGGATATTGTTATGGTTCATGGTGTCCCAAAAGCTCTCCAAAGCTATTCTTTTTCTCTTAAAATATTTTTTCTTTTCGTTGTTCTGACTGGGTGTTTTTCTACTTTGTCCTTTAAATCGCCTATTCAATCCTCTGCTTCCTCTAGCCTGCTTTTACTTCCTTTAGTGTATTCTTCATTTCAGGTATTGTATTTTTCATTTCCAGCTGGTTCTTATTCATAGTTTCTATGTCCTTTTTCAGGCTGATGTAATTCCATTGACCTTCTTCATAGTTCTCACTAAGTTCCTTTAGCATCCTTATAACCAATACTTTGAATTCTGTGTCTGATAAATTACTTTCCTCAATTTCAGTTAGCTCTTTTGAGGGATTCCCTCTTTTCTTTTGGTTTGGTTGGAAGTGTTTTTTTAGTCTCCCCATTTTAGCTGTCTCTTTTTCTGAGATCAGATAAGATGGGGCACATTCAGGGTACTATAGCCGTAGACTAGCTGTCTCTTTTTGTTTCTTTCCATGTATTAGATAGACCTGCTTTGGCTCCTTTTCTTTGTGGGGTGGCCTTATGTTGTAGGAGTCCTGCGGGGCTTGGTAGTGCAGTTTCCTTGGTCTCCCGAGCTGGATGCTCTAGGAATGTCCCTTGTGTGGACTATTTGGGATTTCCTGTGGTATTTGGGTCTTCCTGGTTGTTGGCCCACTCATTACTGTTTTCTTCCCTCTGGCTGGCTGAGAGGCTCAATTTCACCCAAATCTTGTACACTGTTGTACAGGTGCTGACAGAACAAAACAACACACACACACACACAAAAGCAAAGCAGGCATACCACCAACAACAGCAAATCAATGACAAAAAAGCAAAGATCCATAAAAGTGGAAAGAGAAGTAGAATAGTAACACAGACAAGCAAGCAAAATAATAAGAAAAGACCAAAGCAAAGAAAACTGATTAGGTTGAGATGAGGAAAGAAAGAGAAATAATGAATAAGAAATAGAAAGAGGAAAATGGAAAAAAGAATAATAACAAAAAATTTTAAAAAGAAGGAAAATGGAGTAAAAAAGTTAAGAGCAAAACAGGAGATATGAAGGAGAAAAAATGAAACAAAAATAAAAGAAAAAATATATAATAAACAGGCTATGAAAAAGAAAAATAATGAGAAAGAACAAAGTGGAATTCGTCTCAGCCGAGTTCAGTGCCTGCCTGTTGGGTTCTCCCTTCAGAATCAGCTCTCACATAGTGGG
>PVKU01016483.1:0-14486 GCA_004027475.1 Anoura caudifer | reverse complement strand
TTTAGAATGGAAGGGAAGATAAAGTGCTTCTCAGATAAGGTCAAGTTAAAGGAGTTCACCATCACCAAGCCCTTATTATATGAAATGTTAAAGGGACTTATCTAAGAAAAAGAAGATAAAAAATATGAACAGTAAAAAGACAGCAAACTCACAGGTATTAACAACCAGACCTAAAACAAAAGCCAACTAAGCAAACCACTACAACAGGAGCAGAAACGCAGAAATGGAGATCACATGGAGTGTTAGCAATAGGGGAGTGGGAAGAGGAGAGAGGGGGACAAGGTACATAGAACAAGTAGCACAGACGGTGGGTAGAAAATAGACAGGGGGAGGGCAAGAATAGTGTGGGAATTGTAGAAGCTAAAGAACTTATGACACATGGGCATGAACTAAAGGGGGGAATGTGGGTGGGAGGGGGTGTGCAGGGTGGAGGGTAATGAAGGGGGGAAAATGGGACAACTGTAATAGCATAATCAATAAAATATAATTTAAAAAAGAATGCTTTGCAAATTAAAAATCACATATATTATAAGCATTGCATTATTTCTTTTTATAAGTTGCAGTTTAAGGCACAGCTGTTCTCTTTATATATCCTGCCACTCCTCAAATTTACCTGTAAATTTAATTTTACTCTATAATCAAAATCAAGGTTAATGTATTTATATTTTAAGAAAAGTATGTTGCTCAGGGTTTTTTCCTATTGACTCTCATTCATGTAAGTCAGGATGCAGGGACCTTTGTAAGAGTGCTTCTGACCTTGGGACATGCAGAAGGAATAAAGGAACAAACACAGGACAAAGGAGCCTTTGCTCTAACCAGCTGCCCAAGCACAGACAAGTCTCTCTCCATCTCTCAGCCTCTGGGTCCTCATTCGCTTTCTGTTACACTTTTAGCGGCCCCCAAAATTCATATCTCCCTCTCCTGCTATAACTTTCTCTGTAGAACTTATACTATTTAAAATTTTATGTTTACTTATGTAATTTGTTCACTGACTCTTTTAGTCCATTTTGTTTGCAATATACCCTCAAAGCTAGAGAAGTGCCTTATGAATAGGGGGGTTCAGAGCAAGTCACCCCATGATGTGCCTCTGGAGTAGTGGATTTTTTTTTAGCTAAAGGTAACTTTAGCTCCAGGCTCAAGAGAAACTTCTGCCCCTCCCTTAACTACCCAGAACTTGAATTAGAGGCCTTGCTCATAATAAGATTCTCAGAGATAACTATTAGTTGCTGAGCATGTGCTCTCCCCGCAATAACCTTCTGAAGCCCCGAAGCATCTTATCTCATCCCTAGCTCAGATGTCGTACACAGTCATGAGACATTCATCCTTTGGTTTCATCCCACTTTGTATCATCCTCCCCCAGTGAACTGTAATAAATACTTTTCTTATCTCACGAACTTGGTAATAGCATCAAAGATTCTGTTTAGATATAAAGCCTTTCTCATACAATTAAAATAAAATTGATGTTAGCTCTTACACCAGAAATGGCTCCCAATTTATGCTATTTAAATAAAATGTGTCTCCCAGTGTAACTAAAACTACTAAAAGATAGGCACTGGGACCTTCTCTTTATCTGTACACCCAAAGAAAGAAGGCAAGCAATTTAAAAGTAGGGCTTTAGTGACTGAAGAAGCAATATGAGAGAAGCCTGGGACTCATTCCCTCTCTTCAGGGATTCTGTTAGTGATGAACAGCACCAAAATGTTATCAGCAATTGGACCTCAGTTCGCCAACCTCGGTACTTGAGTTCTTACCAAGAAAGAATTTAGAGTCAAGATTCAAATACAAGCAAAAGTTTATTTAGAAAGTCACAGAGAAGTGAACTACAAGAATTATTCAGAATGGAAATTGTTAATTCTGTTTTTATTTCTTAGAGATAAAAGCATTTTGATGAAAAGGGGATGACATGTTGACTGCTCCTGAATTAAGTCAACATTTTAGAAATGACCAATTAAGAGATCTTATTCCTCACCATCACTTACAGATACTTGCAGAGATGCTCATATGAAAAGGTCATCTCCTGAGAATGGACTTTAGTAAATAAAAACCAAGAATGATATAAAACACTGTCACTGGGGAAGACAAGGCATATGATCAAGGAAACTGGGCAGCTTCCTTTCATTAACCACCACAAAATTAGAAGCAACACACTTTCAAGACTTGGGCTTAATTAAAACTGCTTTTAGATTAAAAATATACTGAGAAATTAGCTTGGCTTAGTTTAGGAAGTTAATAACTAGTTAATTTTTGTCCAGTGGTGTACATGTAGGGACTGTACTAACAGTCATATATGCAACACCTTATTTCATTTACAATCAGTGCATGTTTATTGATCACCCAGAATCTAGCCACTGTTCTGGGTGCTTAGGATACAGAGACAGAAAAAAAGGAAGCTTACATTCAAGTTAGGAATACATTCAATAAAAGATGAGTGAGTAAACAACGTACATTCAGATGATTCTAAATATTCTGGAGGAAATAAGGGGTCATGCAGGAAGAAGGAAGAGGTTAATATGTATAGGATGGTTGGGGGATGTCTCTTGGCTTAGGTGACATTTTGGGCTCAGATCCAAAAGAGCCAGCTGGATAGGGGGCCAGGAAAAAGAGCATTCCAGGCAAAGGCCCTGAGTCAGGAAAAAATAGGATGTGTTTCCGGAATAAAAGAAGGAAGACTCTTCTTTCCCAGCATGACTGTGGGAAATTTGGTTGGAAAGTTAGGCAGGGGCCAGAATATGTTGCGTTTAATGTACCATAGCCAGAAGTCTGGATTTTATATTCAGTGCAATGCACATCCTTTGGTGATCTGCTTTATGTGTGAATCTGATGATTGTGGTTGCTGAGGAGAGGAAAAGGTCACTAAAAACAGTAGGCTGTTGTAATTTGCCGAATTGGAAAATGGTGGTGGCTTGGACTAGCACAGTTGCAACACAGAGAAAAAGAATGGGACCGATCTGAGCTAATTTTAGAGGTAGAAGCATCAAGGTCCCCCTTCCTTCCTGTAGGAAACCATTCTGCGTGGTGCGGGCCCAGCTCCCACTGGGAGATGCACAGGACCCATGCCCACAGATGGGTTTTCCTGTGAGGAATCAGGCCTGCATTTGTACCTAAGCTGCTTTGAGTCTTGCTTTTTTGCTAAAACTCCCTTACCCTGATTTGAGACAGCAAGTGCTTATTGTAACTTCCTAAAATCCATGCTAAACCTTCCTAGGATGAGTGTAACCCATTGAACCACTTTTCCTTTTTCATTTGCAAATATCCTTCTTCTGTGATGTGATTAGCTCCTTTGTTTTCTGTAAAAAGTAACCACCTAAAGCGAACCTGTGCATAGTAAATGAGGACCATCCTGTAAGGTGCCCAGAAAAGAAATAAAGGCCTGTCACAGTGAGGGCTGCGGGCTTTTTCTCCCCTTGAGAGAGAAGCCATGCTGTCCCTTTTCCTCCACAGGACTCGGTAGTCCATGTGAATGTCTCATTTCATCCATAATGGTGAGGACACTGTGGGCTGGTGTCTGCATCAGTTATTGTGGAGACTAAAAGAAATATTAATACTTTTCCTCCTACCTTCTAAGATCTTCCAGGCTGGGCCAATAACCAAATTAACAGAGACAGTTTAACAAGAGAAAAATCAAAGATTAATACATGTGCATGGGGCATTCACATAAACATGATAATTTCATGACAATTCCAAAGACAGCAAGGCAACACTTGATATATGAGACATTTTTGAACAAAGGAGGAAGGAGGAGAACAGAGTATTAGATTTCACAAGTGAGAATGGGTGATTTACCAGTAGTTGAGGAAGAGTGAACACCCAGGACAGGAAAATCTTTGCTAGGCAACTCAGAAACTGGGCCACAGTGGGTATGCAGCTAATGAGCATCTGCCTCAAGCCCTCTGGTTTACCATAATTAATGCGAAGTAGCCTGAGGTTCTCCTTCCTAAAGTGGTTTTCTCTGTCTCAATCTCTTGGGCAGGAAAGGGGTGAAGGGTCAAAGTTTCTTTCTGAGGCCATACCACAAAAAGTAGCTTCAGGATGGCAGAATTTTTGTTCCTTCATTATATATAAAATGATTAATGATTGTTATTAATACAAAAACATTTGTAAAACAAATGCACTTACCATTAATCTACATGCAGGTTAGTAATTTTTTAAATGTCTTATGTTTATACAACATTGTATTGTTAGTGAAAATGGGTTCTTGCAGTGATACAAGAAAAGAATTTCAAAGGGCACATATGTGGGAGAATTTTAAGCATTGTGGCAATATTTATTGGGGTGAAAGGAAATAATTAGCCCTCGAGGACGTAGGCATGGGCAACTCTAGTAGCAACTGCCTCAAGATCCTTAATAACCCTCTGTATATTTTCTTGGTTTGGGGGAATGAGCAGGCTGTCATTCAAACTATCCAACCTACTTCAAAGGATTGTTTAGGCTTTCACTGGACCCTTCCCCTACCCAACCCCTTTCCTGGACCATTCAGAGTTCCATGCCCTTATCTAATCTCATTCTTTTCCCAAACTAGGCTCCACCCATTTATGTCACCATTTCTGTTCCTACTGCACACGCCCCAAAGGTTTGCTGTGTCATCTGGTTTCTACCACATGTGCACTCACCTCCCCCTGTGCCATCTTGGTTTCTACTGTACATGGGCCCCAAGGAATTTACCCCCTGTTCCCCCTCTCCCATGATCTTGGTACCAAACCAGGTGTTTCCCAGGGAAATCCTTCCTGCCCTCTTGGGGACTGCTCAGGGATTAAGCTCAGAGGGCAGAAGATGCACCTGTCCCCTGGGGAGACTGTGAATGTTATAGCTTCTTGGTAAATTAGGATTAATGTTCAACTCAGCTCCCTAGTTCATTAGGTTTAATATCTGATTCCATTTGCTCCCTGCCTTTATTAATACTAACTAGCTAGCTACACTAACAATTGTGCTAGCAAGCATGGTTTTAATTGTCAGGGGGGAAATCTCAAGCTGTCTAAAATAATAATGAAAACATTATCTCATATACCTGTGAAGTTCAAATATAGAGAGGTTTTTAGATGAGGCTTGAGCTTATGGTTCAAACGATATTACGAAAGCAGTTTATTCTTCCATTTATTACCTCTGCTTCTTTAGTGATGCTTCTATATTCAGTAGCTTTCCGTTTCATAATGCAAAAATTACTGCCACTCAATCCTGGGCTAAATGCTTCCTTGAGTACATATGACTTGAAGAGTGAATCCCTTCCTCCCATGTCATACAAAAGCTTTGGACCTCTATCTGATTGTTTCAACCTGGTCACTTGCCACTCACTCATCTCTCCACTCCTGAACAATGAACTTTGGGGACTTGAGATGTGCTGATTTGTTTAGGTTTCAGCCACATGCTGTTCCACCCCCAAGAGTCCTGGGCAGACTCAGTTTCCCCAGAAGCACAAGGAGCAGATGGATATTCAAGTGTAAATCCAGATAGTTTTACCAAGAAAAGGGGGACCACATGCTACATAGCTGCACTAGCAAATATTTTCTAGAGATATTTCATGCATTTCAGAGTGTTTTTCATAAATTACATTTACATAATGAGATTTCCCAAACAACATTGTGAGTTAGGTCTTACTAGTTTCACATTTTTTCAAAACAAAGGAAAACAAAATTAGAAGTATTATGTGACATGTCTAGGACCTCACAGGAGGATTCAGGGGCTACCATCATCAATCAGCAATACCTATACCTATGAGGGGTTTTCAGAATTGATCATCCAACATGAATTTTCCCTAGTAGAAGTATCCGGTGCTGTTTTTTTCTGGTTTTATTGAGATATAATTAACATATTACATTGTATAAGTTTAAGCTATACAACATGATTTGGCATATGTATATATTGTGAAATGATTACTACAATAATTTTGTTTAACCATCACCTCACATACTTTTCATTTTTTCTTATGATGCAAACTTCTAAAATCTCTCTTAGTAACTTTTAAATATGCAATAGAGTGTTGTTCACCATAGTCACTATGTTGTGCCTTCCAACCCTAGAACTTACTCATCTTATAACTGGAAGCTTTTACCTTTTACCATTTTCACTCATTTCACCCATTCACCCACCCTCATCTCTTGCAACCACCAACCTATTCTCTATTTTCAGTGCTGTTTAAATGGGTAGAGGTAGGAGATGGAAATATCATCAATTGTGAGTCTCAGACACTTCCTTGGGAGAAAAGAAACAGTTTTGGGATTCCTAAATGTTTGAATAAAGGACAGTACCAATATTAATCTATTTCTTTATAAATATCATTTCTTGTCTTCACAGGCATATACTTCAAAGAACATTATAGTTGATCAGAAGCAGAAAAAATTAATATAAATCTGTATGTATAGAAAGGCTAATGTTTGCATAGATAATTAATTTTCCCAGGGATTTTTATATATTGTACTTCATAGTGAAGTGATATGTGTGTGTAAATGATTATAAGAGTTGCAGTTATTAAAAATATGCTGGTTTAGTAAAATCTGTGGTTTCAGGAATGAAGAAAGGGACCATGGTGTCAAGAAGCTGACTCTAGAGTCAAACATTAGCAGCAAGAGTAAAAAACACTTTCACTCTTCCTCCTTTAAGTTCTTCCTTTTGCATATGGCAGTCCACAGCCAAAAGACGATATTCATGTAACTAGGTTTCGACAAAGTTTTGCTGCAGGAGGTATCGGTGCCCCTGTAAAATGTTTTTGCCCATTCTGTAGACTTACTAGCTAGCAATGTGGATTCATTTCAGATGTTACCTGCCATAAGGGGATCGTTTCCCAATATCTTCTGCTCTTTTCCCGCACAGACTGTCTGCATTTCTCTGTGTGCCATCTGACTGGTTTTCATCAATATTGTGTGAGCAGAAATGATGTATGTCCCCTCTGAACCAAGGTGAGTAAATGCCTTTTCTCCATGCTGTCTCTCTTCACCAGAGACAGTGTCCAATACACAACTTTCCCCAGGTGATCTTGAAATAGCTATGTGAAAGGAGACTGTCTACCTTGAGAAATGCCCCATTTACAGTCTTTACTGACCTGTGGCATAAGCAATATATGAAGCTTTTATTATGTTAAGCTACTGAGATTTAAGCACTTACCTGTCACAACAGCTACAATTACTTACCATAGCTAACACTGGCACCTGCTATCTTTTTTTTTCTTTCTATTGTAGTTACTTTCACCATCTTTTTCCTTAATACAGTGTAAAATTTTATTCTTTTCTTTAATCAATAGAAGAATCAGTAAGTAGCAATATGTATTGTTCATAGTATTTGTTTAGTACACCTGAGCCCTACCTGTTCAGTCCCCATCTTCTAAGTACCCATTGTGGATTGATTCAATACTGAGAAGGACACAACAAAATCCCTTGGGGCATGAAGCAGGAGACAGGTAGACAGAAGATACCAAGTGCCATTCTCCTAAGACCACATGCACTGACTTACTACCCTGCCTATCCCCACCGTTTGACAACTCCTGGCACAGAGCAGATGAACACAGGTGTTGATGCCAATCAAAGCAGGCAGAGGAGTGGAATATACAAACACAAACTGTGGACTTGAGAATAAGACAAAAATTGTACCAAGTGCCTTGTATATTTATTTTAATGACATTGAAAGTATCAAATATAAGTTACCAAGAATCTGGATGTGTGGAAAAGGAAACTTAAGACCCAGAATCTGCAGTGTAAGGAAGAACTGTACTAGGGGAATCAGCAAATGGAAAGATGTTTCAAGTTCAATGTGAGTTAGAAATGAAGAATAACATGAAAAAGTTAAGGCATTTTCTAAACCACAAGAAAAATCTATGCTCATCTAAAGAGAAGGGCAAGGTTCCAGTACTACTTCTCATAGGCAGTCTTAGGGGTTGTGGAAGGATAGTAAATACCGTGGCATAAAAAGAACCCAAACACAAAGAGGTTATTAGTCCAAATTAAATATGGTCAATTTTTTATGTCTCACAGGACTCTTAGAGGAACAGCTCTACTGAGGGAAGATTGTGTGTTTGGTTCCAGACCACCACACTGAAGCAAGCATGATGTTAAAGTGAGTCACACAAATGTTGTGGTTT
Organism: Anoura caudifer; assembly: GCA_004027475.1. NCBI lineage: Eukaryota > Metazoa > Chordata > Mammalia > Chiroptera > Phyllostomidae > Anoura > Anoura caudifer. The sequence continues at coordinate 6,421 of PVKU01016483.1, read as the reverse complement.
CCCAGTGCACATACAACTTACGTTCACGGAGCGCTATCGTCTGTTCAGTGTGCAATAGCCTCTTGCCTAATATATACATACACACACATAGCTTAATTTTAAAATGCTTATTGCTAAAAATGCTTGCCAGCATCTGAGCCTTCAGCAAGTCACAATCTTTTCGCTGGTGGAGGGTCTGGCCTCAGTGTTGACAGCTGCTGATTGATCAGGGTGGCAGTTACCGAAGACCGGGGTGGCTGTGCCAACTTCTTAAAATAAGACAGCAATGAAGTGCGCCAATTCAATTGGCTCTTCCTTTCACGGGTGATTTCTCTGTGGCATGTGATGCTGTTTGATAGCATTTTACCATAATATAACATCTTTCAAAATTGGAGTCAATCCTTTCAAACCACTACTTTATCAATAAAGTTTATGTAATCTTCTAAATCCTTTGTTGTCATTTCAACAGTCTTCATAGCATCTTCACCAGGAATAGATTCCATCTCAAGAAACCACTTTCCTTGTCCATCGATAAGGAGCAACTCTTCATCCATTAAAGTTTAATCAGGAGATTGTGACAGTTCAGTCACACCTTCAGGCTGCACTCCTAATTGTGGTTCTCTTGCTATTTTCAGTCTATCTGTAGTTACTTCCTCCACCAAAGGGTTGTAGTCAACTTCTCCCCAACTCCTATTAATGTTGATATAGTGACCTCTTCCCATGATCACAAATGTTTTTGATGGCATTGTGTTGAGAACTGCCCTGCCTGGTTTCAGAAGCTGTAACCCCTCCATGGCTAAGGCTGAGTGAGTGACCTTCAGACCATAAGCCTCTAAGGAGACAAAGCTTAGCTCCCTGGCAGGGGCACCACCTCTGCTCCTTTTATTTCACCCTGCCTAGCCCCCAAAGCCTTATCAGATAGCCAATGACAGATAAGATTCTGCAAGGGAGGAAAAACCTAAGATGAGCATGATCATGGGGAGCCCCCAGGGAAGGACTTGGGAGCTATAGCAAAAGGGGGTGATGGACCCTCACCCCTTGTCTATCCTGACATAGCCTTAGTCCTCATTCTGTCTGCAAGAAGTCTCCTAAACTCTTGGCTGCCTTACTTCCCCTGCCTGACTTAAGCCTGAAACAATGACAGAGGGTGGTGCAGCCCTGTGCTGGAAAGGTCAGGTTCCCCAGGTGATCAGGCCTAAGAAAGAATGCACAAAATCCTGTGAAACCTGCTTTGCTAAGAATACTCTCAACTAAATGATAAGGGTCCAAGAAGGAAATGAGTTTGTTTCCCAAAGTGTTGTAGCCCTTTAGCTAACAGACCCTGACTCAGAATAAGCCCTTGTAGTTCTTTGTATGCTATCTATTGTTTGATCCTTACTGCCTGACAATGATTAATGAGCTTTACCTGTATTCCTGTGCAAATTGAACCCAATAAAAGCTTGTCAAGGCAAGGGTCACGGCGCTCTCCTCTTGAGAGAGTAGCTGTGCCATCCCTTTTCCTCCACAAGACTCAGTAGTCTGTGTGGATGTATCTCATCTCATCCATAACACCACAGACACTGTGGGCCAGTGTCCGCATCAGCATTGAGAATGGTGAATTTATTCCAGAAGATTTTCAACTTATTTTGCACAGATCCATCAGAGGAATCACCATCTATAGCAGCTGTAGCCTTATGGAATGTATTTTTAATATAATAAGACTTGAAAATTGAAGTTACTTCTTGATCCATGGGCTGCAGGATGAATTTTGGGTTAGTAACCATGAAAACAATATTAATCTCACTGTACATTTCCATCAGACCTTTTGGGTAACCAGGTGGCATGTCAAGGAGCAGTCATATTTTGAAAGGAATCATTTTTTCTTAGTAGTACATCTCAACAGTGGGCTTAAAATATTCAGTAAATCATTATAAACAGATGTTCTGTCATCCAGACTTTATTGTTCCTTTTATAGAGCAAAGGCAGAGTATAATTAGCATAATTCTTAACAGCTCTAGGATTTTCAGAATGGAAAATGAGCACTGGCTTCCATTTAAAGTCACCAGCTACATTAGTCCCTAGCAAGAGAGTCTGCCTATCCTTTGAACCTTTGAAGCCAGGCATTGCTTTTTCCTCAGTAGCTATTAAAGTCATAGATGGAATCTTCTTCCAGTAAATCTGTTTCATCTACATTGAAAGTAAGTTGTTTATTGTAGGTCATCCTCATTAATTTTCTTAGCTAGATCTTCTGGATAACTTGCTGTAACCTCTATATCAGCACTTTCTGCTTCATGTAATGCTTTTCTGTTATGGAGACAGCTTCTTTTCTTAAACTTCATGCACCAAACTCTGTTAGCCTCAAACTTTTCCTCTGCAGCTTCTTCACCTCTCTCAGACTTTACAGAATTGAAGAGAGTTAGGACCTTGCTTTGGGTCAGGATTTGGCTTAAGAAAATGTTGTGGCTGCTTTGATCTTCTATCTAGAGCAATAAAACTTCCTGCATATTTCACTCTCTTATCATTTGTGTGTTCACTGGAATAGCATTTTAATTTCCTTTAAGAGCTTTTCCTTTTACATTCATAACTTGGATAACTGTTTAGAGCATGAGTACTAGCTTCCAGCTCATCTCAGCTTTTGACATACCTTCCTCACTAAGTTTAATCATTTCTCACTTTTGATTTAAAGTGAGATATGCATGACTCTTCTTTTTACTTAAACACTTAGAGGCTCTTGTAAGGTTATTAGTTGGCCCAATTTTAATGTTGTTGTCTCAGAGAATAGGGAGTCCCCAAGAGAAGAATAGAGACTGGGGAACAACCAGTTGACAGAGCAGTCAGAACACACACAATATTCACCAATTAAGTTTACCATCATATGAGGGCACAGTTCATGGCACCCCAAACAATTACCACAGTAACATCAAAGATCACTGGTTACAGATCACCAAAAACATAATAATAATTAAAAGTTTGAAATACTGTGAGAATTATCAAATTGTGACATGGGGACACAAAGTGAGCAAATGTTACTAGAAAAATCATGCCAATAGACTTGCCCAGCTCAAGGCTACCACAAACCTTCAATTTGTAAAAAGTGCAATATCTGTGATGTGCAATAAAATGAGGTATGCCAATAATTTAATTTTTTATTTACCTTCCATGTAATAGGAAAATTATTCTAAAGAATGTGATGTAAAATAATAAAATTTTATAGATGGAGAATGAATTAGTGATTGCCAGGGCTAAAAGATGGTGGCAAAAGTGTGGTGGATGTTTTGCATAATATTAAATTTGATGGCAAGTGTTCAGATGGTGAACACGGGTTAAGCATACCATGATTGCTACCACAAGAATATCCCAGTTTGTTATTTCCTGTTTCATTTATTTTATTCCTTAACCTTACACTATCATCTGGGAGCTGTACAAAACACCTTTCCATTTTCCTTAACACCAGCACCTCATTTTTTTCAGGTGGAAGGAATGCTGCTCTAATTGGCCAGATTTCAGAACAAGTGTGAAGATGTTGTGTTTTTTTTTAATGGGTAAAGGCAATGGAAAAATCTTCACTTTGGCTCTTTCTCCTCTAATATTTGTTGGTATAAACTCTTCATCCTATTTGAGTAGTCACTTCCAAGATTCGATCTTGGGTCATTTAGGACTGAAGTCAAAGAAGATATCCATGTGGTCTAGTCAAATGACCACTAAATGTTTTACTCATGAGCACCCTAAAAGGATTTGGGGAAAAGTACATATACCGTCTCACACACTTTTAAATTGACATTTAAGATTTTTTAAGAAATTATTTAAGTTTAAATAGTTACAAGTGATATAACTTACAGCACATTATAATATTGACATTTTAAATAAAACTGTTACTTCACTTTTTAAAATGCATCCAATGAGATCTAAATGCCATAGCAATTTGACACCCACTGTCAAACCTTTTTAAAAGACAAGCTGTTTTTAAAGTTAAAATTTTTACAAAGTTTCTTCTACTCCTTAACCTATATTTATACTCTACTCCCCCAGAGAACTTTATTTTAGTAAATTTTATGCTTAAAAGCATTTTATTGATTACTTTATCATATCTTTCTGCAACAGAAGTATGTATATTATGTAAATATTTTCTGTAGTCATAAAATCTCAACTTCTAAAAAGTTACTTCTGAATTTGGTTATTGTTACAAATTTTATTTAATCACTATTGATCAAAGTAGTACATGTAAATTATAAATCTTAACAAATATCAAAGATAAAAATGTGTAATTGGCAATGCATTTCATGGATGCATCATTTCTCAATTAATTTGTGTATCCAAGAATGGTTCAGCATCAATACCATTTCTCTTTTTAATTTTATTTGTGAGCACTGACAAAATGTTTTCAAATAAACTAGCTGGTAGAAAAGTATAAACTTTTGTTTTAACAATGTCACTCAATTCTTTGGATTCCTTGGAAGTTATGTGTTAAAAACATCACTTAACTGAGATCAAGATGGGGCAGACTAGGTGGATGTTACACACTTACCTCCTCTTAGGACCAAACTGGAATTACAGCTAAAATAAGAACAACCAGTCTGAATAACCAACTAAAGATTAGCTGAATAGAAGCCTTATAATGAAGAATTTGCAGAAGCAGCTACATCAAGACTGCTCCAAACAGGTTGCCAAGAGCTAGTCACAAACAACATCCGACATTGGCATGTACCAGAGTCCCTCCCTAGATCCCCAGAACCAACACGCCCAGTGGCCAGCTTCAGACAACATCAGGGCAAGTTCCAATTAGTTTCACAGGTGGCATAATCAAAGGGAGATGTTGGCAGGCTCCAGACACTATTGAAACAGATTCTGCTTCATGTAGTTAGTCATCACCTGAACAGCAGTTTGTACACTGTGGTCAGGGTTGAGCCTCACAATCATCCAACCTGAAAGCCAACCCAACACATGAACAGCCTGATAGCAATTAAGACTTAATTACAATAGTGGGGCCCACATAACCCACACAAGGAACATTCCTGGGGTACCCAGACCAGGTAATCAAAAAGAATGCACCACTGGGTCCCACAGGACACCTGCTACATAAAACCACTCTAGGAAGACTGGGAATAATAATTCTACCTAATACATAGAAATAAACAGAAAAAGGGAAAGAAACAACCTCCAAATGAAAGAAGAGGAGAAATCTCCAGAAAAAGTGCTGAATGAAATGGAGGCACACAATTTACCAGACACAGAGTTCAAAACAAAGATGCTCAAGAAACTTAGGAAAATTTCAACAAAGAGATAGCAAGCAGATCCAACTTCTGGTCAAGATGGAGGCATAGACAAACATGGCTCACCTCTTCACATGACATAAAAATCACAACTAAACTATAGAACAACCATCAGTCAGAACTGTCAGAAACAGAGTTGAATGGAAGTCTGGCAACTATGGAACTAAAGAAACCATATCCATCCAGGTAGGAGACATGGAATGGGCTGGTACCACATCCACATCCGGTGCATAAAAATTCAGGAGGGAAAGCTTGGGAACAAAGTGTCCCAGTCCCACACTAGGCCACCTAGCCCAGGGTTCCAGTGCCTGGAATATATGTCCCCATAACTTCTGGCTATAAAAATTAGCAGGGGAAAAAAACCCTGGCTGATGTGACTCAGTGGACTGAATGCCCACCTGTGAACCAAAGGGTCGCTGGTTTGCTTCCCAGTCAGGGTACACAGCTGGGCTGTGGGCCAGGTCCCCAGTAGGGGTGGTGTGAGAGGCAACCACACATTGATGTTTCTCTTCCTCTCTTTCTCCCTCCCTTCCCCTCTCTCTAAAAATAAATAAATAAAATATTTAACGGGGGGGGGGGCAAAAGAGGAAATATTGGGACAACTGTAACAGCATAATCAATAAAATATATTTTTTTAAAAAAGAGAGAAGGGACTTCCAGCCAAGATGGAGGCGTAGGCAGACACACTGTGCCTCTTCTCACAACCAAAATTAAGGACAACAAAGATTTAGAAACAAGAAAACAACCAGAACTCAGAAAATCAAACTGTTTGGAAGTCCAACAGCAATTCGTCCAGACCGGTAAGAGGGGCGGAGTCGCGGCAGGAAAAAGCAGAGGTGTGGACCAGGCACGCAGGCAGCAGTGGCTGGCAGCCCCCAGGTGCACAGGCGGCGACTAGCAGACCCCGGGCACGGGGCAGCAACTGCAAGGGTGCAGAACCAGTGAGGCCGCACAAGGCAGCTGGCTGACCGGGTGGTCCCACATTCACGCGCAGATAATCCAGGCAAAGGGGAAGCGGTGAAAGGGACTGGAATCCGAGAGTGAGTAAAGCAAGCGCCATTATCTCCTCTCAGACCCCGCCCCCACATACAGCATCACTACCCAGAGACTGGGCTGTCCCGCCCTGGGGAACACCTGAGGCTCCACCCCTCACTACCTAACAGCTGTGACTAGACAAAAAAAAAAAAAAAAAA
>PVKU01016482.1:0-14488 GCA_004027475.1 Anoura caudifer | reverse complement strand
TACCTTTTGAGCCAGCAATTCCACTGCTAGGATTATATCCTAAGAACCCTGAAACACCAATCCAAAAGAACCTATGCACCCCAATGTTCATAGCAGCACAATTTACAATAGCCAAGTGTTGGAAGCAACCTAGGTGCCCATCAGTAAATGAATGGATCAAGAAACTATGGTACATTTACACAATGGAATTCTATGCAGCGGAAAGAAAGAAGAAACTCCTACTGCTACTATGCAGTGGAAAGAAAGAAGAAACTCCTACCCTTCGTGACAGCATGGATGGAACTGGAGAGCATTATGCTAAGCAAAATAAGCCAGGAGGTGAAAGACAAATACCATATGATCTCACCTTTAACAGGAATCTAATCAACAAACAAACATAATATAACCAAAGACACTGAAATTGAGAGCAGGCTGACAGTCACCAGAGGGGAGAGGGGAGGGAATTCCAGGGGAAAAGGGGAAGGGTTTAGAGCAACAAGTATAAAAGACACATGGAGAAAAACTAGGGGGGTGGAAATGGGAGGGAGGTGGGGAGGACTGGGGTGGTGGGCTGGGATGGGAGTAGAAGACAGAAAACTATACAAGAACAACAATTAAAATAAAAAATAAAGGAAAATAATTTTTTTAAAAAAGGAAAGAAATACCAGTTACAACCAGTAGAGCATTATAGTGCAGTCTTGGAGTGACTTCTGTCATTAAGCCTGTAGAAGAGGAAGCCAAGGGCTCTGTCTGGGACAGAGGTATCAGGGAAAGGGAGACTCGTCGCACTGCCAATGCATTTGGGAGGTTGGAAATACTCAAGATTTTATAAAGGCACATCATTCAAGCAAAAGAAAAGGCCATTATAAACTCTGGGCGGGGGATCAATGAAAATTCTATGTATTCCTTTTTTTTTAAAGATTGTATTTATTTACTTTTTTAGAGAGAAGGGAAGGGAGGGAGAAAAGGAGGGAGAAAGAGGAAACATCAACGTGTGAGAGAAACATGGATCTGTTGGTTGCCTCTCGCTTGCCCCCAGCTGGGGACCTGGCCTGCCACCCAGGCAGGTGCCCTGATCTTTCAGTTCATAAACCAGCACTCAGTCCACTGAGCCACACCATCCAGGCTCTATGTATTCCAATTAGGAAACCCAACTAAAATTTGGTGTGATTTTTAGGAGTTAATGGAAAATACGAACATGGAATCTACCTGGCCTAGACACTAGAACTCCTCTATCACAGGACATGGCATTGAACCTTCACAAAAAAAGCTAGTCCAGGCCTCTAGCTGGCTTGGCAGAGAAATGTATTTATACAGTTGAAACAAAATAAATATTATTTACTAGTTTTCAGCTTTCAGAGATAACCTATGAACAAAGCATGAAGGTCTTGGGTGTTGTTCTGGAATGTGAATATAAACAATCTTAATAATCAAAAGTAAAATTGTGAAAGAGAGGAAGAAAGGTACAGGAGAGTATGGGGATGGTGATGTTTTTATTTCACAAAAGGGAAAGTTGAAATACTCAACTGAAGATGAGGAAACAAGAAATAGGGGTGTAAGCATGTATCATTTCAAATGGCAAAGATAACCAGCAGCAGAACTAAAAATAACAATGGCATTTTCTAAATTCAAAAGAGTTTGGGAGGAACATTTGTATGTATGAGCAAATCCTTATCTTGCATGATAATGAGTCAGTAGATACTATCTGAGGTTGATAACCAAGAAATTGAAGAATAAGCATAGTATTTTGAGTTAGAGTATTGGCCATCAGAGGCAAAAAACAAAACAAACAAACAAAAAAACAGATAATGAAAAGAAACAGCCTCTGGGATGTGGGCCTGGGGACAAGAAGGACCCAGAGGAGGCCAGTTGCTTTTCCTTGCAAATCCTTCCAGCCTGCGTGAGTTACTGCCACCACTGTATACATGCATTACTTTGCAGAAAATTAAAATTAAAATGGGGTGACCTCTCAGATTACTTACTCTGGTGGTGATGGCCACCCAAGGGGACGTGAAGTATGACAACTATTAAAGGCAGTGGTATTATAATTTTAAAAATATTTCACTTATTGTGCCCTGGCTGGTATAGCTCAGTGGATTGGGTGCAGGCTGCAAACCAAAAGGTCGCTGGTTCGATTCCCAGCCAGGGCACATGCCTGGGTTTCAGACCAGGTCCCCAGTGGGGCTGCTCAAGAGGCAACCACATATTGATGTTTCTCTCCCTCTCTTTCTCCTTCCCTTTTCCTCTCTCTAAAAATAGATAAGATAAAAACTTTTTAAAATTTTTAAAAATAAAATCACTTATTGCATTTGACCTAAGGCAGAGAGCTGGCCACACAGCAGTTCCCCATGCCCTCAATGAACCAGTGTGGGAGACACTCCTGAAGGCTACACAGCTAATGTCCCCTCTGTGGTGCTTTGCACCCCCATCACCACCCACCACCCATGCAGGATGTGACCAGCCCTCTCTTCCATCACACTGCCTCCTGGTCAGCTGGGGTCTCTGTCACTGCTGCCCCAGTTCTCTCTGGGGTCCCTTCCCAGGTGCTGTCCTGATTGACCTTTGGTCATCACAGAGGTGACTCTGGCAATGGAAGTCAGCAATTTTCAGATTGTTACACTCCAGTCTCTCCCCTTACCTATGAGGTGGAGCTGGGGTTGTTTTCCCATTCTTCAGTCCTGCCCGCCACCCCGCCTTCCTGGCTGGGAGAGGCCAAGGTTCTCCTCGCCCTACTTCTGGACATCCCTGTAAATAGGTTCTCAGGACCTGGTTGGCCCTGGCTGGCAGAGCTCACTCTGTCTTCTGTCCTTTGGTTCTCCTTCCATGTTTCTCTTGCACTCTGGGTTATTTAAGGTGATGTGCATTAATAGAATGGGAAATGTCTGCCACTTCTCCACTCACCACCCTCCTGTTCTCCTTCCTCTTCACCCACCTTTCTCTGTAGCCACAGGCCTCCCCTGCTTTGTCTTGCCAGGGCCCCCAACTTTCATTTTGCTCCCTCCTAACCTTCCAACCCTTATTCAGGAAAGGGGGTCTTCCCTTGAGCTTCAGGGTGGTGAAACCCAGTGTTTATGTTCTCTTCTGTCTCTGCCCTGACCCCATGCACTGTTTTAAGGAACTGGAAGAGAACCTGCTATTGTGAAAGATATACGTGTGCTCTAACTCTTCCCTCACTGCTCTTGGAAGTGTTTTGCTTATTTCTGTGTTCCTGTGGCCACTGCAGACTCCCTCAGAGGGCACCATGTTCTCCCTGTCCCCTCCCTTCCTTTATGTCCATGAGTTCATGCAAGAGCCCTCTCCCCATCCTTCTCCCTTGCCCTAGCATCAAGCAGCTGCTCTGCACCAACAGCTTAGTCTTCTTGGCGTTCTTGACTGGAAACTCTAATGCTGGCCCCACACTAGGGTCTCCCACCCTTACCTTCTATGCCTCCATGCTCGAGCTGTACCTTAAGTTGTGGCAGACATTTGTTTCTTGACAATGAGATTGGGTTTCCATAAGCCATGTGGAGTTTTCTTGTTTTTTTTTAATTACTTTAAAAAATTGTACAAACAAACAAATAGAACAAAATTTCAACCTTGTACTTCTTAAATATGTGAAATTAAACAACTGTGAAGGTCGAAAGCTATGTTGTTGTCTGGGACAAAGAATAGAGTTTTTGTTGAACAAGTCCTGGAAGGAATGTTAAAAGGCTCTATATTCTCCTATTTTTATATAATTGCTCTGTGCCTCCATTAGTATTGCTGGAAAACTAATAAAAATAAAAAAAAAACAAACAGGATCTTCCTTAAAACCAGATACTATATCCAAATGGAGCCTTCCTCAATTAAAAACATCACCAAAACAATGTTAAATGTTGACATTTCCTGATTAGCAAATGTCATCCTCTTCTTTGTCTTCTTTTTGAAGTAGTTTTTTTAAAAGCTACTTTTGTCTTTGAAACCAGAAGCTTACTTGCTTTTTTAATAAATCCCCCTAACTCATCAAATTAAGAAACAAATACTTTAAGCCGTTTTAAACTGTGATTTCAGCTGTACTTGTTTCCATGTGAGTTTAGTAAATCCCTGTGGGAAGTAACAAAGCTCTTAAGCCAGAAGAGTGGCATTTATGAATAACTGTGACATTTAAGATGCTGCTTGTCTTTCCCAGATCGCTGACATGGAGCCAGAGTGTGAGTGCTCAGGGGAGCCATGGAGAGCATTAGCTGACGCCTGTCCTTTGCCAGACTTCGAGACCAGCAAACAATGAGAACCTTTTTTTTTCTCTCTCCCTTCTGCAGAATCCCAGCCCGGGATTATTTGCTGTGATGCACCCTCTGACCTACGCAGAAACCTTGATAGATTACCATCTGTGCTCTCACCCCAAGTACAAGTACACCAAGGAGTCCCACAGTGGGTCCAGCATTCCTCTCACCCAAAAACAGTTTCTCCATCACACGGTAATGCCATCACCCAGCTCACTGGTAGAGTTGACCCTGGACTACAGGGGAGGGCAGAGAACAAGGGTCGGGGTCACAGCTGGAGCTGAGACAAAGAAGGTTTGCAGCCACAGCTGCAGGACAAGAATGGTAACGACAATGGCTGTGTACACCCTCACACCCCCAGCACTGCAGCGGTGTAGGTGGGAGACTCAGCACCACTCTCGTGCTGTCCACACCCACCTCTCAGGCTGCCAGTCTCCCTTTCACAACATTCTCACTCACGTTTTCCCTTGAAGATTACACATCATATTCACTTTATTCCTATTTCAACCGTGTAAAACAGTCACATGGCCAGCATAACCCCATGATCTGACCTCCTCTTTCTTTGTCCTCAAAAAGTGTAGAAACATCAGAATGGACAAGGTGGTGATATGGCAAATGCACAGTAAGGAAGAGGCTCCAAACAGTTCCTTCTTCCCCTTAATAACCAGCCTGACCGGAATATCCAGTGACATCTTTTGGGTGTTGCCCTCAGGACCTTCAAAAGCAATAAATCCCTAATTCAAGTCATTATCTGCGCCCCACTACTGCCAGCCACACAGGCTGCTCCTCCTGCTGTACTCCCTTTTTGTTCTGTGATTTGTGCAACAGCCCACATGATCCTTGAGCCCTGCCTCTCCCTCATCCCCATAACTAACCATCACTGGATTCCACTGATCTGCCTCAAACAGCATGCAAATCTCTCTCTACATGGCCACCATTGTGCAGTCAGCCCTCCCTAGAAATCTTCCTTCGATACACAGCCATCTGATCACGTCGTTTTCCAGTTTGAAAACTCTCAGTGGTCCTGCCACCTGTGGGAGCACCTCCAAGCCCATTAGCTTGGCCCACAGGCCCTTCATGACCAGGGTGCCTCGCCAGACTCATTTCCTGTGATCCCTGGGACACTCCCTGCACTCAAGCCCAGAGGTGGCTTCCGTCCCCTGCGTCTCCGTGCACATTGACCGTGGCTCCAGCACCTCATTCATGATAAACAAACAGATCGTAAGGCCAAAGCTGCCCTCCCTCACCAGGGCTTGCTGCTCATGTGTCTAACACCTCAGGGGGAAGAAAAACGTTCTTTGGCCCTAGTTCAATTCTGTGTGGCATTGTTTAATGCCTTTTGCTGAAGCACTTGTCTTTTAGCTTCATAAAAAAATTAGTCAAACTGAATGAAATTATAAATTGTGGAGCTGAACTATTAAGAGTGAACAATAGTCAATCGAATGAAATGGCAGTCCTTCCTACACTTCACCTCACTAAACTGTCCCTTTACATGTTGTGGCCCTGTGCTGGCTCTCATTCCAGGACATTATACCTGGGGTAATGCACTGGAAGAAGTTCCAGTCCCTGGTGCTCTCATCTCTGCCTGAGACTGCCACGACAGAGACGGCACAGAGGTAAGCAAGCATAGCTCACTTGTCTCACAGCTGTGACCCTGGAAAGTGAAATGCCAATCAGGTGTCAGGTTGTGCTGCCTCTGCTTGTTGGTCATGGAAATACGATGATGCACAACTGATTTTCGTATTTGGAGTTGGTCTAAAGATACACTTTAAAAATAATTAGTCACAGGTAGTTAGTTGCCATATTTCAATAACAGTGGACAACCAGTCCATACAATTCGGCTGAAATATTCATGATCAGATTGTCACATTTTAAAATTGCCAAGATGAGCCTTCTACACTATCCATGTCCAATTCCAAAGGATCCACTTCTCTCTCATGCCACAGCCTAAGAGACAACCACAGTGAGGTCCTGTGGGTTTCACCACATAGAGGTGTAGCTCAGCTCTACATTTAGCCTATAGCTCAGCTCTAAAAACAGGATGGGTAGGAGAGAATATTGTTGGACTAAAGAAAGAAGAAAAGTAACGACCTTTTTTTCTAATTTGCTTATATAACACCTCTTCAAAGCCATAAGATTTCAAACAAGGAGCCTGATGCCTTTCCTTTAAGACTCCACCTGGTCAATAACCCATTTCTGAACCCTTGAATTTGCTTCTTTAGCTCATTGTCCTTATAAACACAGTTAAACAAGCTATCGATGAGCAAATTTAACTAATATCCCAAAATGATTATTATCACCTTATGTTCAAATCCTTGATTCAGAATAAGTCACCCTAAGGTGACAGAGCCCTGTCACGGCCCCAGGCGTGGTCAGGAAACCCAAGTTCTGCCACCAACCAAGATCAGCAGGTGACCTTTTCCGTCCCCCACACACCAGTGTGTCCTGGGTCTTCTGGGGAGAAAGTCAACTTCCCCTCCCTCAGCAGAATGCCACACTGCCTCCAGGAGCTACATCACCTCAGCCACACTCTGCCACCTCTGAGTGCAGCTCTCTTGTCCAGAGATGAAGGGATTGGACTTGCTCAGAAGACCCTTCTCAGCCTTGACATTTTCATTTAGTAGGAGGAGGAAAGCTTACCAATGTGCAGCGACCCCATGCATACCACCCATGTACCGGCCCCTCCGCAGGAATTTGAAGAGACGGTTGAAATCCAGTTTATGACTCCAGAACATTTCCTTTACTTCTTCCTTCTTTGCTGGCTGAAAAACTCTTCCTGAATTAAGCAAAATCCAGCCTTGCTTCCAGAGGCTTTTCCATGTGCCATCCCTTTTGGGTTGTTTCTCTAGCGCTTCTCTACTACTCTTCTTTGCCTGGAGATTAACATGAGACCAAACACCGGATTTGGGACGTGGTAGGAGATTGGGACATTTAATCAAAAACATTAGTTCCTTTTCTAGGAGTTTATTCATACCTCATCCACCCTACTGCCATCTCAAAATAAACTAAGTATGTTTGTTGTTCGTTTTAGCGTATCTCCTAAACCTGAAATCTCCAGAATTGGGGCTAAATAGCAGCACCGTAGAGAGACCGGTGCTTTGGCGTCTGAGAGACCTGCCTCCGTTACTTGCTAGCTGTGTCACCAGTTCGATGTCCGTGGGCGAGTTACTTATTATTGAGGCCCTTTGCACAGCAGTTTCCCCACCTGTGAAACAGGAATGGGGATGGCATCCTCACCCCACTGAGAATTAAAGTAAAATAATGATGTGAAGGATCTAGCACCACCTTTAATATCTCTTCCTGCTCTTCTACCCTTCATACCCACCCACCGAAGCTTGCAAACTCTCTGTTGCCACCAGATGGCGATAGTCTACCACCTTGACACACTGCCTCATTTTGCTGAGGGATGAGGACACCCAAATTGACCCATGTAACCAGTAAACATAGCTGGGTTGGGGGTACTTACTGCCAGGAGACTTGGCAGAAGTAAGAACGGTGAGAGGTGGAGACTGCCTGCGTCCCGCAGCTGCCCCCATGCACAGGTCTCCAGAATTAAGGGAGAAAATCCTTGTTTTCCCCCCAAAGCAACGTCCTTGGAAAAATCTCCCAAGGATGTTCTTCCAAAAGGCAGTCAGTCATAATGCAGTTACCTTGGGTTTGAATTAACCATGAATTAAACATGAATTCTACATGAATTAAAGAAAACTCCTTGACTGTGAGTTGTCACTGTTGGCCTCTGAGTCTGAGTGCTCTGCTGGGCCAGTTTGTTTCAAAATAAATCATAATTCTATAATATTATAAAGTCAAGAGAAGATTTTATATTTCCTTATGATGGGTTTTCATAATGTAAGATTCTAGATCATGTTTTTATTACTAAAAGGAGTTATAAAATAATAATGGCATTTCTTAAGTTCTCCAAATCTATTAATGATACTTCAACTTTGCAATAATTTTGCTTGACTAAATTACCTATTACTTATGAGATGTTTCCCTGGTATCTTTTTCCTCTGAGAGTTAACTGTTTGTTGTTAAACCATGGAATACAGTTATGTAGTGTTCATTTATTTCAAGTCATTTTTGTACTCATAATAATGAAACTGTTTACTTGGTTTCTTTACTCTTTCATAAGTTTAGCAAGAATTTACAAGTCTCTAGAATTTTCATAAAATCTGAGAGTCAACAGCACCTGAGGAGTTGTCTAATCCAGTAGTGCCCACTTTGGGGTTTATAGATAAGTGAAATGACCAGAAGAATTGTGGGACTGATTAGTACCACCAGAGTTTGCCAAGTAAGGCATAGAAACCAACAAGCAAGACAAAACACTCAAACACTGTCTACTGTTGCCACTATTTCAGTTTCAGAAGAACATATTAATGCCCAAAAAGTAAGAGGCACATGGTCTCAGAATTTAAAATTGGATAACTTTGTCTCATGAAAAGCACTTGGTTGTCACCTTTCCACCTTCCCTGACCATCCTGTTTCTGGAATGTAGTCCAGGCTTTCAGCTCCTGCATCCCTCTTCTAGGCAAGACCCCGCCTTGCCTGCGCCCTTCAAGGTTTCAGCAGGGTTGTCAATTAGCACCTGCATTCTTTCCATAAAATCAATCAGTAGACTCCTCTCTGGATGGTGGAGCCAGGTTCCTTTTCATGAGTAATGATATTAAAGACCAAAATCTGGGTGCTCTGTTTGCACACTGCCATTGGGGAGGGTTGTTTCTTGGCTTCCTCGGCAGATAAGCCAGGGTTTGTATATAGGGCAATATATATAACTACATATATATACACACACACACATTTATATACCAAAACACAGGCACACATATGTACACATATATACAGGTACACATAAAGACATACCCTATACTGTATATATTTCAGAAATCATGAATTCACACCAATGCTTATAATTCCAGTCCATATCCATAGATTGCTTGCTTCCCCATTCCATATTTGCATGTTCTTCCTTTCACTGTGAGAACCCTAGACCCTAACCATTTACTCACTCAATTTTATGCCACATCTGAAGTAGTTTCAGAGTTACTGCACCTATATCCACTTTAATAAACAAGCATAATAGAGTTCAGATTTATTGGTAGCTTTCCTCTACCCAATCTTATTCAAAACTGGAAATATATAGTCAAGTACTGGGTTTATAAATTACTTGGATTACTTTCCTACCCACCCTCCTTCCTTCCTTTCTTTTTCTCTTTCTCTTTGTTTTCCTCCTCTCTTCCTTTTTCATTCCTTCCATTGTGGTTAAGGAATTCATGTGAAATATTGGTTTCAGTTTGTGTTCAGTTTGAGTTTTTTGCTTTCCTTCCTAAGTGATGTAATGTTATTTCTTGATATGTAGAACACTGATGTGCTTTCCAAACTCGGAACTATGTGAGAGACACTCAGACGTGTGTTGCTCCCTCCCTCCTCCCTCCCACCCTTGTGGTAACCAGCTTGGTCTTCTAATTTATCTGACCTTTGTTTCTCTTTAAAATGCTAAGCAGAATATATGTATTTTTCTTACTTTCCCTTCTTTTTTATACAAAAAAACTGTTTCTAAACCCTGGAAAATGCCTTATTTGTCAACATTCTCTTGGATTTGACTGGTACCTGTCACACCCCCTGCCTTGCCTCTAGGGAGCTGTGAGTGGGTGTGGGGAGTGAAGGGCGACACAATGGTAAAGGCCTCGGCAGGGGTAAAATGAAAGTGCCTTAAAAATTATACAAAGACCCCAGGACTATTAATGTGATCATTTATCTTTGGCTGCTTGTGTGATTTTTCCACAGCTGTGATTCTCTCAATTCAGCTATGCTTCCTATAAATGTCCCTGCCATTCTTAACGCCTTACCAGAAGAAGACAGATTGGAAACAGTCGAACGGTACAACTTTTACCTTTGGTCTCTAATGTAGTCTGTTCTGTAAAAATAAGCTGGTCACTGTGAGAGAGTTCCAAAGAGCACACAGTGCCTGAACTTGCCACCCACCGACAAAAGGCTAACAACCAGTCATACTCTTAGATAGATAAGATGCTAAATACACGGAAGGGAATACATAGTCTCTGAGGCCTCAAATTTGCTGACCTTTAGGTGCTCCAGGAGCTCAAGGGAGGGGAGAGCAGAGGCAGCCTCTGGCAGTAGGTATGGAAGGCTTCAGTGGTCCCGTGGACTTGGGCCAGTCCTTGAACAATGGGTAGGACTTGGAGAGGCATAAAGAAATATAGGCCCCAAAACCAAGTCACTGAAATTTCATTTTACTGATAAGCATCCAACACCAGTGAAAATATGTCCTTGAATCTCCTATCACTGTGCCCACTTAAACATTTTTTACATGTAAATAATCAATTAGTGAAATCCTACATATCTGAGACATACATCCAGTTCTTCTAAGGCCTGCCCACATGCAGTGATACTTGGCAATACCCTGAGCATTTAAAGCAGGAATCTAACTTTGAACAGGAAGGTTGAAGTGTCTTCTATTCAAACCACTGGATGGGTGCATCCCTGAGAAGGCTGCAGCCAGGTGGTACACATTTGCTTGAGGTTTGGAGGAAGTTCTATCTGGCTGGGCCACTGGGGAGCCACTCAGCAAACAGAAACATAGCTAACCCCTCCTTCATTCACCACTGATAAGAAGACTATTGTGACTTAGTTGCCTCATCTCTGAAACGAGAATAGTCATGCACACTTCATAGGTGTTGTTAGGGTTAAAGATGACGATGCTGATGACAAGGATGGTAACTATAGTAACTGACATTGGCTGAGCACTCAATGTGGATCAGGCACAGTGCATTGCAAGCAATCTCATCTAATCCCCACATGAGGTCTTGTTATCATCCCCACCTTAGAGGTGAGGAAACTATCAATGGGAAGATCGTATTTGCAAAGCCACCAGTGTAGTGATTCACATATAACAACAGCTTAGTAACTGTTAGCTTTCAATATTATGGGACTGGAACAACTTTAGCAGTTTTCCACAGGTACTTTCCTTAACAGAAACTTGCTGGGCCCACCTCTGTTATGTATCACTGCTGAATAGGACTCCTGTTTGTAATTCCAAACTTTGAGGCCTTTGTTGCCTTTGTTGATCTTGGAAACATTTCTCTTTAACCAAGTGTGGCAGAGACAGCTGGATCAAAAAATCCGTTCTTCTCTTCTTCTAAAGTAATAGAGTTGTTGAAACTAGGGGCTATATTTCCAGCCTCCCTTGTAGTTAAGTTACCCATTTGACTAAGCCCTTGCCAAAGGAATGTGAACAGACGTGAGATATTCTACTTCTGAGGCCAGGACCCTTAAAGGAGTGAGTGTATCTCCTTTACACTCTTTCTCCCCACTCTGCTCCAGCTGATATGTGCAATGACCCAACTATAACCATCAATCTGCAAAACTCTAGCCTGGAGCTCAGCAAACTATGGCCCACAGCCAAATCTGGCCCGTCACTCATTTTTGCAAATAGTCTTCTTATAAGATAACCACACCCATTTGTTTATGTATTTTCTATGATTCCTTTCATGCTACAACAGCAGAGTTGAGTTCAAGAGACCGTGTGACCTGCAAACCCTTAACAGAAAAAGCTATCCTAGTCCAGGGGATAGCAGACCACAAGATAAAAGTAACCTCAATCCCTTTAATTTTTTTCTTTCTCCTATAGATTATTTAGAAACATATTGTTTAATTTTTCAAACAGTTGTGGACTTTTTAGTTATCTTCTTTGCAGTTGATTTCTATTCAACCTCCATTGTGGCCAGAGAATGTGCTCTTGAAATCATTCAGGCTTCCTTTATAGTCCAGGATATGGTCAATATTGATAAATGCTCCATGTGCACTTGAAAAGAATATGAATTCTGTAACCCAGTTTTAAAATTGCTTTCTATTCTCTGGTTATAAATAATTACTTCTGTCATTTGTTGGTGGAAAGCAACTTATCAGCCATATGCTTCTCTTAACACGGACGCAGCACAAGTTCCTTGTTGGAACTACTTGTTGGAAATGATGTTGAAGGCCACGGAATTGCATGGCTCTTAAATGATCACAATACTTCTCTATTTTGGGAAGGAAAGACTGTTCCAACTATACATCTTATCCTTTTTCAGTGAGCTCTGTGAGCAGAATATAGAAGTTATGTTGACTCCAGAAATGATCGAAATGGAATTCCCCATGCTGGACCACAAGGACACCAAAAAGGAGAAGTACGTGTGTGCTTCTGTGCCTAGTAAGAAATAGCCTCGGATAATATTTGACATGAAGCACAGAACTGCCATACTCTTGGAACATAAATATCTCAGGTTTCGAGAGAGAGTTTTCTTATGCTTTTGATATTTACATGTGTATTTTATTTTAGGCAGAACTGCATTCCCTTAAATGTTGTTGGCAAGTAAGCCTTTAAAAATGGAATCCACTTTGTCCAGTTGCTTATCATTTAATTTCAGAGATGTGTTTGTTTCTTATTGATAGCTGAATGCATTTCATTCAGTACAAAGAACCCAGGCACTGGAGCCACATGAGACCTATGGCTGAATCCCAACTCCACCATTTATTACATGTTAGATCTCCCAGGCAGGTTACTTACCTTCAGTGACTGGGCCTCAGTTTCCTCATTTGTAACATGCAAAAAATGAACTCTCTTTCACAAGAGGTTGTGAGGATTAAATGAAACACAAATGTAAAGACAACTGGCTAGTTGCTTGATGTGAACTAGATGCTCAGCAAATGTTAATTTACCCCTTTACCTCTATACTAGGGGCCAAATAGTTAAGCAAATATCATCATCATCCTTAAAGAAACTGCTTTTGATGAATACTTTTATAACAGAAATAACCACATATAGTTCATATGGTTTATAAGTTTGAAATTCCAGATATACATTTAAAATTTTTTATTCAAATGATTTTTATTATTAAAAATCAAAAATACAGAAAAATACACAGAGTAAAATAAAAACAATAATCTTACAACCCAGAGGCAGTAAATTGTACATTTTGATGTATGGTCTGCAAATATTTCTTTAAGTAAATGAATGTACATATATATGTACATACGCAAGGTCTGTCCAGGAGCTATCCAGCCATGTAATATGAAAAATAGACATTTATTGAAGAAGATACAAGAAACACTGTACATAGGTCAATGACACCTCAGTTCCCTTCAAAGTAGGCACCTTGGGACCTCACACAGTTCTCCCAATTGCCATCAGCTGCCCCATCATATTTTCCTGAATCTCACTGATGGCCTGAAATCTCTTCCCTTTCAAAGGTGATTTTTCAGTTTTGGGAAAAGGCAGAAGTCTCGGGGCGCCACGTCTGGGCTGCAGGGGGACTGAGTTACCTGGGTGTTCTGATGTTTTGTCAGAAAATTTTGCACAAGACATGATTCATGAGTGGGCACACTGTTGTGATGAAGCTGCCAATCACCAGTTGCCCATAGCTGTGGCCTTCTGAATCATCTGAATAGTTTCCGTAGAGTAATGTTCAAGCTTAATGCAAAATTTGATGCAGATTTGTTGCTCTACTTGCTTAGTCATTTTGAATGTGATGGCCACACAGTGCACACGCTTATTCAACAGTGTTCACTGCCCTCACTGACTAGTACAGTGAAGTTGTTATTGTTCACACATGTACATTCCAGCCCACTCTCCTTGGCTGCCAGGTTACATCGATGTTATGCAAACCATTCTCGTTATATTAACAATGGCTGGACTTTTTCCAGACAGACCTCATATACAGGGGTCCGGCACAAATATTGCCCCTTTTTTTGAGCTGGTAATCTATACCAAATCTTTTATTATAAAATCATAAGCATATAATTCTGTAACATAACAATATCACACTCAAGCACACCATATGGCATTTTAAGGGAAATGTTCAAATTGTTCTCCAACTTATGCAAGACATTCATGTACCCTACCAACCATACTGTATGGCATTACTTCTGCCAGACCCTGTGTATTTTAACAAAATTCAATCATCTTGGTCATATTATTTCTTCACCTTTAGTTTGCAATATATCATAAACATAAGTTTGTAAATACAGATATACATCCTTATATTTCATTAGTACATGTACCATAATTTTTAATTATATTTTATTGATTATGCTATTACAGTTGTCCCATTTCTCCCCTTCATTCCCCTCCACCCAACACACCCCCTCCCACCCACATTCCCCCCTTTAGTTCATGTCCATGTGTCATAAGTTCTTTAGCTTCTACATTTCCCACACTATTCTTGCCCTCCCCCTGTCTATTTTCTACCTACCATCTATGCTACTTATTCTCTGTA
>PVKU01016481.1:0-14489 GCA_004027475.1 Anoura caudifer | reverse complement strand
GAGGCACAGTGTGTCCACCTGCGTCTCCATCTTGGCCAGAAGTCCCAATGATTTATTAATGGGTACTTAGGTTGCTTCCAGCACTTGACTGTTGTAAATTGTGCTTCTATGTACATTGGGGTGCATAGGTTCTCTTGAATTGGTGTTTCAGGATACTTAGGATATAGTCCCAGCAATGGAATTGCTGGGTCAAAAGGCAGTTCCATTATTAGCTTTCTGAGGAAATTTCATACTGTTTTCCACAGTGGCTGCACCAGTCTGCATTCCTAGGAACAGTGCACCAGGGTTCCCTTTTCTCCACAACCTGGCCAGCACTTGTTGTTTGTTGATTTGGTTATGATGGGTTTTAAAAGTGAAGCCTATGAAAAGTGAAATAAAGGCAAATGTACAGGGAACCAACAGTGACAAGAAAGAAACTGGGACTCAAATCAATGGTTTGGACCAGAAGGAAGAAATAAACATTCAACTAGAACAGAATGAAGAAACAAGAATTAAAAAAAAAAAAATGAGGAGAGCCTTAGGAACCTCTGGGACAACTTTAAATGTTCCAACACCAGAATCATAGGGGTGTCAGAGGAGAAGAGGAAGAGCAAGAAATTGAAAACTTACTTGAAAACATAATGAAGGAGAACTTCCCAAATCTGGCCAGAGAAATAGATTCCAGGAAGTCCAGGAAGCTCAGAGAATCCCAAAGACATTGTACCCAAGGAAGTACAAACCAAGGCACATCATCATCAAGTTACCCAAGATTAAAAATAATTGGAGAATCTTAAAAGCGGTGAGAGAAAAGGAGAGAGTTACCTACAAAGGGGTTCCCATAAGACCATCAGCTGATTTCTCAAAAAAAACTCTACACACAAGAAGGGGCTAGAAAGAAGTATTCAAAGTCATGAAAGGCAAGGACCTATATCTAAGATTACTCTATCCAGCAAAACTATCATTTAGAATGGAAGGGCAGATAAAGTGCTTCCCACATAAGGTCAAGTTAAAGGAGTTCATCATCACCAAGCCCTTATTATACGTAATGTTAAAGGGACTTATCTAAGAAAAAGAAGATCAAAACTACAAACAGTAAAATGACAACAAATTTACAACTATCAACAACAGAACTTAATAGAAGGAAAACAAAAATGAACTAAGCAAACATCTAGAATAGGAACAGAATCACAGAAATGAGATCACATGGAGCATTATCAGTGGGAAAGGGGGGATGGGGAAAAGGTACAGGGAATAAGTAGCATAGATGGTAGGTAGAGACAGACAGGGGGAGGGTAAGAGTAGTGTAGGAAATGTAGAAGCCAAAGATCTTATATATACTACCTATGGACATGAACTAAGTGGGGAGGAGGGGGTGATGCAGGTGAGAGAGGGTGTGCAGGGAGGAGAGAAATAAAGGGGGAAATGGGACAACTGTAATAGTATAATCAATAAAATATATTTTAAAAAAGAAATGAAGAAAAAAGTATCATTTCCTTTCTTAGGGAAATGTATGCTAACCTTTGGGAGCCACCCTGCACCTTAATTTTAAGACAACAAAAGGTGTTTATTTCCAGCACCTTATTGATCATCACCACAACTGTAAGATGTACTTTATTATCCACATTTTGCAGATAAGGCTGTTGGTCTAAGGTCACACAGGAGCCTAAAAGGGGTGGAGTGTGTCTGATCTCAAAACCTGTGCCCTTTCCAGAGGATACTCTAAGGCTCTTACAGATTAAACAAAAAACAACACACTATTCTCTCTTCTACTAATTTCAAAAGGAAAAATCAAATAAGCCCACCTCCTTTCTAGCTCAGTTAGGCAGGTTAATCTACATATGATGACTGCTGAATTAGTTAACTCTGCACAGTTGCCTTAGCAACTGGTTTCTTTTAGAATTTGGCTTAGTCACAGAGTTTAAAGCAACAGTATTCCATATAATAAGTAGAATGTCAAATAGTATGTGAAATTAAACTGAAACTAATTTTTTTTTTATCACAGGTGGGAACTATGTACCTTTCTCAAAGTTGGAATGGCTCATCTTAAAACTTGCAAGGCTGCTGACAAAGAACAAGGGACATGGAGTCTAATATTTGTCTACATTTGCTGTTACATAGTTTGTTTATATTTGTCATTAAGTAGGAACCATTTGATGGATTTATGCTATAGACAAATTAAAGACTGATGTTCAATAGGGAGTTTCTGATTGCAGATGAATCCCAAACTATCTCAGATTTATCAGAGTTGGGATTTTCAGAGAGGAAGAAGGGACATGCAAATACAGAAGGCAAGAAAAAGCCTGAAGGGATGGACTGAAATTGGAGTGACTGGTATATGTAGGAGACCCTTCTGCGTGGCATGGGCCCAGCTCCTACTTGGAGATGCACAGGACCCACACCCACAGATAGGTTCTTTCATGGGAAATCAAGTTTGCAATATACCTAAGCCACTTAGAGTCTTGCTTTTTGCTAAAACTCCCTCACCCTGGATTGGGATAGCAAATGCTTATTGTAACTTCCTAAAATCCATGCTAAACCTTGCAAGGACCAGTGTAACCAGCTCAACCACTTTTCCTCTTTTCATTTGCTAATATCCTTCTGTGATGTAATTAGGGGCATTGTCTCCTTTGTTGTCTGTATAAGGTAACTACCTATAGTGAATCTGGGCATAGTAAATGAGGACCATCCTGTAATGGGACCAGAAATAAAATAAAGGCCTGTCATGGTGGAGGCGGAGGCTTTTGCTCCCCTTGAGAGAAAAGTCATGCTGTCCTTTTTCCTCCATTGGACTCGATAGTCTGTGTGAATGTTTTATTTCATCCATAATGATATGGGCACTGCGGGCCAGTGTCTGCATCAGGTATAAACTCATGGTTTCTAAAATATCTATGTATATGCTCATAATTATGTGCATACATATATGTGTACATTTGTATGCATGTATATCTATATGTGTTTATAAATGCATATATTTCTTAGTTCTGTCTGTTGAAAAGCTCAAGAAGTTAAGATGCTCCAGCAGCAGAGAGCACACCTTGTGTCCAGATCTTGGTCTTTGGTATTATTTTATGCCAAAGGGATCCAGGGCTCCTCAAAAAATGGCTGATTCCAGGGTGGGGGCAGGGTAGCTACAAGATAAACCTGGAACATTTTTATGCTAGAAAGTAAGAAAGTGTTTTAAAACTAAAGCCAGATTAAAGGGGCTCTCATTTAGCCAAATCTGGGATGATTTGAGTACAAAAACATTTAAGTATGGTAATGAATTGTACACAACTGAAAAATATAGGAATATCATATGCCCAGGCCAATAACAATAAGTAAATAAATAAATGGGGGAGAAGGAGGGCACCTGCCACCTGGCAACAAGCACATGTGGGAAGGAATCCTGCAAAGAGAGAATGAGCATTTGCAACTTGCACAGTGATGTTTGGGTCAGACAAGATTCAGCAATGGAGGCTAGATCTAGGGGAATAATTTCATGAGGAACGGACTAGCTGTTCCCCACTGACTGTTTATTAGTTGCAAAGTAAAAAATAATAACTGCAAAGTGGAGGAATTAGACAAAAATTTGGCTAATCAAAATGAACACCATCAAAGAGGGAGGGGCTAGACACCATCTGCTGTCAGATGCAGAGCCCAAGAAAGACACACATCACATGTAGTATTTTGGCCAGGGAGGCTTAACCTGAACTTACAGTAAATAAGGATGAAACATCAGGTGTTGGGAGCCACCCTGCCTGGCTTCAGGAGCTGTAACCCCCCCATGACTAAGGCTGAGTGAGCGACCTTTGGACCATAAGCCACTAAGGAGACAAAGCTTATCTCCTGGCAGGAGTGCTGCTTCTGCTCCCTTTACTTCATCCACAGCTGGCCCCCAATGCTTGATCAGTTAGCCAATGAGGGGTAAAATTTCCCAAGGGGGAAACAACCTAACACAGGCACGATCATGTGGAGGCCCCAAGGAAGGACTTGGTGGGCTATAGCAAAAGGGGGTGATGGACCCTCAGCTTTGACATAGCCTGAGTCCTCATTCTGTCTTCAAGAAGTCTCCTAATCTCTTGGTTGCTTTGCTCCCCCTGCCTGTTTAAGTCTGATACAATGACAGAGGGTGGTGCAGCCCTGTGCTAGAAAGGGTGGGTTCCCTGGGTGATCAGGCCTGAGAAAGAATATGTAAAATCCTGTGAAACCTGCTTTGCTAAGAATGCTCTCAATTAAATGATAAGGGTCCAAGCAGGAAATGAGTTTGTTTCCCAAAGTTTTGTAGCCCTTTAGCTAACAGACCCTGACTCAGAATAGGCCCTTGGAGTTCTCTGTATGCTATCTATTGTTTGATCCTTACTGCCTGACAATAATTAATGAACTTGTATTCCTGTGCAAATTGAAACCCAATAAAAACCTGTCAAGGCAAGGGCACGAGGAGCTCTCCTCTTGAGAGAGTGGCCAGGCCACTCCGAGGCGCTCTCCCCTTGAGAGAGTAGCCGTGCAATCCCTTTTCCTCCACAGGACTCTGTAGTCCATGTGAATTTGTCTCATATCTCATCCATAATGCCTGGGACACTGTGGGCCAGTGTCCGCACCAATCAGGCAAACGCAAAATTAAAAAAAGGGAGGTGTGAACTATTCTTCAAAAATGACAATGTTATGAAAATAAACAAAAGACTGTGGAAATATTCTAGGTTAAGGGAAACTAAAGAGATACCAGACTCTTGACTGGATTCTATGCTGAAGAGCAAAAAATTGCTAAGAAAGAATTGGGTCAACTGATAAAATAGGAATTACAAATGGTAAATTAATATATTTATTGTATCAATGTTAAACTTACTGAAGCTGCTAACTGTGCCTTGGTTATTTATGTAACAGAATATCCCTATTCTTGAGTACATACAAAATTCTTTCAGGGGCCATTATGTTCACAACTAACTCTCAAATGATTAAGAAAAAAAATCCTGTATCTATGTCAACGTCTTCTGTCTGCAGAGGGAATGCAACCAGCAAGGCAAATAGGGGAGATGTTAATAAGAGGTGAACCTAGGTGGTGGTTATCTAGGAGTTCTTTGTATTCTTCTCATTCTTGAAATTATATCCAAATAAAAGGGTAAATGATTAAAATAGCACCAGTGGGGTTCTCTGCTCTGCACAAGGTCCACAAGTGCATTAAAAATAAAGTGCCTGGGCATCTAAGATTCAGCTGAGCTCTCTTCAGACCACATAGACTGTGTTCAGTCTATACATTAACGATGTTGTGTTCCTATACCTTAGTGGTACCTCTAGTGCAGAAACTAAGGTAATGATATAGTGCTGATGGGCAGCTAAGAACAGTCTGACTATCCTCCCCACTGTGATTATTAGTGCCCCTTGCGCCATGCAGTTGCTGAAGGACTCATACTGTAAGAGGGTGCAGCTAGGGGGCCCCTCAAAAAGGATTTGTAATGGGGTCCAGAACTCAGGGTGTCCAGGAAATATCAAAAATATGGGATGTCCTCACCCCCACAAGTATGAGCTGGGAGATGGGATACATGAAGCAGGGCCATTGAATTGTTTTGCATAGCAACAGTTTTGCAGCTAACCTCTAGAATGGTCATTGAACACATCTATAAATGTTATAGATGTGTTATGAACCTTTAACTGGTTCATAGATATGTTAAATGGCTGTGGCCAGGCTTTGAGCCAGGGAGAAGGGAGTGACTTCAATCCAGGATGTAACTGGGAAGCAACTCCCTGTGGTTTCAGAGCCTGTGTAAGGGCTTGGAGATGATTAACTCCACACCATGGGGCCATGCCTGCCTAGACTTACTATGGCAGCCCAGAAAAGCTGGAAAATACAGGAGTGCTGCCAAATGTAACTGTGGGAGGACTCAGAATCGCGCTGCAGGGGAAGATTAACACTGGGATTTAAATCCATTTGTGGCAGCTGTGATGAGACTCACCCCTCGGCTTTAGCAGAGAACTGCCACATGGCTTTGGCAGAGGAGAATCACGTGGCTTTGGGTCCCCTTTTGCCACTCAGCTTAGGAAGCTAGAAAGCAAGATGTAGCAGTGATGCAGAGCTCTCTCTTAGCAGTTTGGAAGAACGCAGGAGAGATGCTGCAGGAAGGAAAGGGGTGAAAGGACTCTTGGCTGGTGGGCCATGAGAAGGTGCCATGTGGTTTTGGAATAAGAACTGGAGATCCTGGTGACACAGCTGATGGTGCTGGGAACTGAGGGAGGCCTGCCAGCCAAACATGGATTACTGGGAGGAACTGGGGGCTGCCTGAGCCATGGACTTTTATTTCTTTTCCTGAGATATGGTACCCCAGACCAGGCAAAGGGGAGAAGGAAGGACTGTGTGTGTTTGTGGGTATCTTAAAGGACTTTGGGATTTTGATGAAGAATTAAGGCATTACTCTTAAGTCTGTATAACTTGAATAAATAATTCCTTTCCTTTTCACCAATCTCTAACATGGAGAGCTATAATTCTCTGGGGATGGGCAAGGTGAACCTAGTACAGGGGGACCCCAGGAGAAGGGGGAGGTCCATTCGGTAACATTGTGGAACCCCCTTCCCTGGCAGCCAATCAGAGAAAATCATGGGAGACCACATGCGCAGTACCTTTAAAGTAATACAGCTACTTGTACATGTGCAGTAAAAGCCCGCCAAAACTAGCTATGAAGGATCTGCCCTACAATAATAGAGTCCCTCTAGACTATGAGGTCAATCTCTGCTTGGAGTTTGCCACTCCCATGTTCTCTGCTATAAACTCTGGGTGTTCGGTTCAATTCTTTGTCCTGATTACCAAGAACCTGGTTACCTGTGCCCACCTGTGACAATACCACACAGTTTCTGCTTAGGCCTGGAAGGACCTATCTCTGATTCCCTGCTGAATTGTGGTCCAAGGGGAAAGCACTGAGGCTAGGGGATGGGAAGGTCCGGCAATGTCTATCACCTGGGCAGTGGATGGTGCCATGCTGGGCTCTGCCCATGGGAGGTCAGACCTTCCAAATACCATCCTTCCCTTTAGGGAGACTGGAATCTGTTCCCCAGGGAGACACCGGGGAGGCATAACTGCCCATAGCAGATATGACAACACATATTACAGGCAGGCAGGCAGGCAGGCCTCAGAAGTCCAGGCGTACCTTGGTTTGGGCTATGCTCAGGCCCAAAGCTTATAAGGAGGGAGAAAACTTGGAGGAGGCCTGGGCACTATGGGCAAGAGAGGGAACACTGCTAGAAAGGTGTGCGTGGGGAGCAGGCTGTGTTCAGATTGGGGAGCAGTGATTCCACAGCTAGCAGCTCAGTCGCTGGAAAGCTGGGTCTATGGGAGGTTTAGAATATTCAAATACTAAATGTAAGCCAGGATTTTATCGTTAAGTGCTGAGGTGCCATGTTATTCTTCTGGATCTGCAGACTGCCCCCCTGCCCTTGTGGCCAGGAGGCTGGCCTCTGTAGCCCAGGCTCCCATGACTGTAGAGGGAATGGAAGGGTGGGGTAGAGGTCAGGGTGTGCCCCACAGGCCCCTCCCTGCCAGAATGTCTGGCTTTGGCTTCACCCTTCATTGAAAGACAGCTCCTGGCCAGAGGCTCTTTGCTTGGCTCCAGTAACTGCTCCTGCCTCCTGCCCTTGAGACATAGGGTTGCAATGGCTCCCTGCTACAGCCAGCCCTGGAGTATGGCACCATCCCTTATTGAGTTCCTTAACCTTCCCCATACCTTCATAAATAATAACTTCATCAGCATTTTAAAGTAACACAATTTGGATGGGTGATTTATTTCTCACCAGGATCCTGACCCAAACAGCACCCTTCCTCTGAGCTGATGTGTCCCTGTGCTGGGCCCATGGATTGGGAAGCAGAGCCAGCTGGATTTCAGTCCCCACCACAATTTGGTCAGGCATCTTTGTGCAGCTGAAAACCTGCACAACTGTATTTGGCAGCCGGACACACTGTCAGGTTCTGAGTAGGCTGTGATCCTACACCCACCAGAAGGAGGATTAATTTGTGGACTGAAAAGATGGGGAAGGAAGAATGTGGGCAGTTAAATCCAGTACAGAGAACTGGAGACCTGGCCAGGGTGGTGAAAATAACAGACACTAAAAAGAAGAATGAAAGAGAGAAACATTCTGAAGAACTTGGGTTCTGGATGGGGAGAATAAAAAAATGGCTCAAAATTAATAGAATTTGATTAGAAAACAATACACATAACATCAAGCACTTGTAGGTCATTGTTACAAAGAAGCAAGCTCTTTTTCTTTTACAAAGATGATTAAAACACATACGATAAACTAATTATATAGTTACC
Organism: Anoura caudifer; assembly: GCA_004027475.1. Taxonomy (NCBI): domain Eukaryota; kingdom Metazoa; phylum Chordata; class Mammalia; order Chiroptera; family Phyllostomidae; genus Anoura; species Anoura caudifer. The sequence goes on along the minus strand of PVKU01016481.1, from coordinate 6,237 downwards.
AGATAAGTATTCATCCATATATTTTTCAATCTTTAATTTTGAAATAATTTCAAATTTATGGAAAAGGTGTAAAAATAGTATAAAAAATTTCCACATAGCCTTCATCCAGATATTCTAATTGTTGAAATTTTGCTACATTTCTTTACCATATATTCTCATTATCTGTATCTATATCTTCATATTCACACATTTTTTTCCGACCCATTTGAGAGTAAGTTGCAGATATTATGTCCTTTTCAATATGTGTTTCTATGAATGAAATTCTCTTATGTAACCACAAATATTGCTACAGTTCTATTAACCAAGCCAGTCAATAAAAACAATGATGGCCCTTAGGGCCATCTCCCTCATCCTTCTTCCAGGAGTCAGTCACCATCATGCAGAATTTTGTCTTATCTCTTTTTTAATACAATTGGGAATTTTTCTCCCTGTAAGTGACATGGGAAAACTTTCATTAAGTATGCATTTCATGCACTGAAGGAGGTTATCATTACTAGCAGCTTCTTACATAAGACGGCTAAATCTACTCTCATATGTAGACAAAGCACCTTCTGCAAATCAGGGTGACAAAACTCCAGTGCAAACATTTTTGAAACAAATGATGTACTACGGCATTGTAAAGGTTCATGGTGCTGTATTTAATCCTTATTCATGAGATTGCCTTTATTATTTATGACTTCCCAGTTAGTTAAAAAAACCCCAATACCTCTACATTAAAAATAAATAAAGCCAAAGAGAAGTATCCTCAATAAAAAAAAAATCTATTGCCTCCATGTAAAGAAAATATACTACCCCTGCCTGAATGGCCAAGTTGGTTACAGCATTCTCCCAATACACCAAGTTGCAGGTTTGATCCCCAGTCAGGGCACATACAAGAAGCGGCCAATGAATGTATAAATAAGTGGAACAATAAATCGGTTTCTCTCTCCTGCTCTCTCTCTTTCTCTCCCCCTCACTTTCTCCCTCTCTCTCTAAAATTAATTAAAAAAAAGAAAGTATATTAGATTTTGAGATGTACTGACAAGTGAGGTTAAGTCTCCAGTAGGCTGCCAAACAACACAGACAGAATTCCTCTGCTTGTCTACTGTCATCTGTGGTCACAGATGCTCATCTGTGAATAGGGGAACCTGACGGGTCCCCAGTAAACTGCTGGGACCAGGGAAGGGAAGGTTTTCGTTTTTGTTTTCGGTCCTCCTGAATTCTCTGAATTTTTTATAATGAATGTGTATTCTTTTTAGTTAAAGGGGCCAAGTATAATTTAAATGAACAAGTATAATTTAAATTCACTCCATTTAACTCAACCTTCTTATTAACACCACCCATTAGTACTTTGTTAAGTGTCATGGGAGGCTCACATTAGCCTGGCATTCTCCCATTTCCCACCTGAGTTCAGCCTTCTCCCTCATCTGGAATGCTTTCCTCTGGCATCTCTGCACATCTATACAAGTCCTCTTGGAATCCTAGGCTCAGTTCAGTGATTCCTGCCTGAAGGGAACACTGGTCTTTCAGCTACTGGCCTCATCTGAGTCCCACTGGTTCTTTATTTCCCTTCCTCATTGCCGTGGTTCTTTGTGAATCCTAGTCTCTCTCTACTAGGATAAAACCTCCAAAGGCTGTTTCCTACTATGTCAGATTAATACTTACTGAGTAAATGAAAGAAAAACTCTACATGCAGCCTCAGCCAATGTCCTGAAGGGGGTAGGGTCCTGGGCTAGACCATGACATCATCATTCTCCATGACCATGAGGCTCACACAGGGCCACGGCTAGTCTAGCTCTGTGCTGTGCCTGTGAGCAGCAATATGAAAACTCCCAACACTCAGCTGTTTCACTTTTATTTGTGTTTCATAATCTGTTCTGTTTTCTATATCCTAAAGTATGATCATGAAACAATATATTTATAGATATAGGTTTTCCACAAACACTATTATCTTTTAAAAATCTATAATCCATCAAGGAAAGAGAATGTATTCTTGCATATGGATTTTCCTATGGTAGAATTACTTTTTTAAAAAAGTTAAGAATAACAGGAAATATTTTTAACTTTATTGAATGTATTTGTAAAACATGTTGTTTTACATTCCTGTTTAACCAAATAAAGTGTTTTTAAAGTATCTTCTCAGTCTTTGATTTTATAGAATCTTATGGAAACCCAAAGAAATGATCAGAACTCTGCATTCTCTAGTGTTGTTTTTTTATAAGACATTGAAATGTTTGCATGCAGGGGGCTTTAAAAAAAGATTGTATTATGGAAAAATTTCAAATATATGCAAACAATACAATGGACCCCATGGACACTTCACCCAGCTTCAGCCGTCATTAACTCATGCTTTATCTTATTGCATCAGTCCCCCCATCTCTCTGCCTTCTCCTGGCATATTGATACCCAGAGATCTGATCAGATACCTGGGGAGGAGAAGGGAAGGGCCAGGAGAAGTTTGCCAAGGCAATGGTAAACAGCCCAAGATAGGATTGGCTGAGAAGCTGAACGCCTCTGGTGTGCATGGAATTATGGGCTAGAAGATTTAAACAGAAGGAGGGCAGAGACTTGCTCTCTTGCTCTTCCTCAGGGATGCCTGGGTGATGGTGCTGCAGCTGACTGCATTTTTCAAATGATGGTATTTTAAATGAGAGAAGAAACTGCAGGCACAGTCTAGGACTGGTCTGGCCTGAGAGAGGGTGGCAGAGCTGGTTTTCTTTGGGTGTTGTAGAGGGTATGGACTCTGAGGCAGAAGCCTGCCCTTCTTCCAAAATTGTGTAACTTTAGTATCTTATGTTGTTTTAGTTTGTAAACAAATCTTATAGAAATAAGGTGATTGAAAACTAACAGGGAGAATGATGGGGGAACTCAAGAGTTAAAGATTTTAGCCTCAGTTGATAGGCTTAAGTGACTAGTGCATGTGGAAAGCTGTTATTCCAAAACTGTAGGTTTTGAATAAAGACTCCTTTCCTTTTTCACCAAACCTCTGCCTCCGGAATTTTGCCTAGAGAATGGTGGTGGGCATATCATAGACTTCATACCACCCATAATCTTTTAGTGTATCTGAAAAAATAGAGGCTCTTTTAAAGTAATACATTTGCAGTGTCATCATTGTACCTGAAATAATTGACAATAATTGCTCAGTATCATCAGACATGTGATCAGTGGGTGAGAAGGCTCTTGACACCAGGCTCTGGATATGGGCCTGGTATCAATCTGAGGTCCCTGACTGGTTCCAAGTTCCAGATGTTTCAAGGACCTCTGGATATAGATTATTTTACTGACCCCAAACTGGAATTACTGCTGCAAGATTACTGGTAAAGTACTGGTGATGTGAAGAATGTGACCTTTTTGGTTCCTGATGTTCTTTGATTGGGTGTATTGGAACAGAAATTAAAATTGCATCTTATACTTAAAAAACATGCCAAAATTCATGTGCACAACAGAGTAGGAAACTGATAGAATCTTTGTGGATCCCATGTTGATTTGATGTTAGGAATTTGCTCATTTCTTTGTCATCACCCTTTTCCTTTAGAAGGTGAGTATAGAATAAAAAGAAAACTTTGAAAACTTTCTAGTTAATCATGTTTTTATTATACATGTAAATTGTCAAATCATTGCTAAATTTTCCCAGAGCTTGCTGCCTCCGAAAGCATGCAGGCCACCCCACTATGTGTTCAGCCCCTGAGCTTCAATGGCGATAATTTTCACCTAATCCAGTCTGTGATTTGATCCTTTCATGCAAAGAAAGGGTTGCTGCCCTGCCTTAACTCTCCAACTCTACCAAGAAACCAATGGGCCTCTGGAAAGATGGCTTCACCTCAACGAAGACTGTCTGAGGGGAGGCCGCTCTCCCACCTTAATCTGTGCATGTTGAGAAGAAAGCACTAATGCTGTGAAAATGATTATGAAAGTGATGATGATCTTCAAATCAACACCCATGCAAACCTCCCTGCAACATGGCACACAAAACACCCTCTCTAATACATTAATTAGTGAAAGATAAGAACTACTTCTCCACCTCTGAATTTTCCTTCAGTTCCTCATCTTCTCACCTGCTTGGTAGCTAGATTTCATTTGTGTGGCTTTTATCACTGATATCCCCAAGTATTTATGGACTGCTGATGACAGGTAGGGGTTGTCCCAAGGAGTCAGGGACTTACAGGGGTAGGCTGTGGCTTCCATTAAGCATCCTACTGTTCATCCCAAGGACATGAGAAGCCACAGCATGGTCAGAAACAGGACACTGATGAAGGAGTTTTAGTTTCAAAATAATTGTTAGGGTAAGAACTGATCATGGGGTAGGACAAAACTGGAACCAAGTGGCAGTTAAGAGGCATTGTGCCTCCTTGGGAACAGAGGGGATGGGAACAGTTTTGTGGAATAGACTCAAGAATGGTGCATGACCTATCTGGGATTATGCAGAATCACATGTGTACACAAGTCCAGGGCTTGGATTTTCTTTACCACAGAAAAAAATATTCCCAGAAGAAAAAAAAGAGAACACATTAAGGAGGGGATGGGACTCTGGTGCTCCTTTAATTCCAACTCGAGAATGCTGTAGTGTGCTTCCAAGGCCCCATCAGTGCCCACATACACATCTGGCATGGCATTCATCTGGTGGACAGAGCACTTTAACTTCCCTTTGAAACGAGATAATAGAGGAAACTGTCCAGTACTCATGATTCACATCTAGTAGCTTACTGCACGCTAATTTTCTCGCTAACAGTACAAAAACTTGGGTGGTAGTCACCTCCCCGTTACCAGTATGGAATCCAAGTGTACCTGGCGCACATTTGACCAATTGCAACAAGCCCGGCTTCCCATTGCCAGCCAGGCAGGACAATCCAGCTTTCCTGTGCGGGGGCACCACCTGGTGGCTCGTTTGAGGAATAAACCCAACCCAGGCATAGATCTTTAATGTCTCTAAAACAGTTAAGTGCTGACTGCCTGCCAGGCACCACCTTTGTTTTCTTCTCAGTAGGATGGTGCAGGTATCTCTCTTTCTCTCTCTTTCTCTCTCTCTCTCTCTCTCTCTCTCTCTCTCTCTCTCTCTCTCTCTCTCTCTCTCTCTCTCTCTCTCTCTCTCTCTCTCTCTCTCTCTCTCTCTCTCCTATTTCTTACATGTCAGTTAATCAAAGCTCAAAAAATGTCTATTTGAAAAATACAAGCATATTTCTTTTCCTCCCTCTTCCTAATTTTGCTGTTTTCTACCTCTTTGAATGTCTCTGTATTTTGTTGTTATTGCTTTTAGCTGTTATAGTGTCATGTTCATCATCCATCACTGGGTTACGCCATTCAGCATTTACATTTATAAAACAGTGTTTCAAAGTTATCAACATCTTAATTTGTATATTCCCCCTAAATTTTTATATGTTGGTAAAGTCCACATTTAGAATCCTAGAATTAAGACTCTTGATATTGCTCATGTACAACACAATTAAAATAATAAAAATAGAGGCAAAACGTGACATTATTCACTATTGAACAGATATCTTGTGGGTCAGGACATAAAGAACAGAGTTACATGTGGTTAAGAACAAAAGGTTCCAGTGTCTGGAATATTTAAGGAACTACTACAACTGAAAAATAAAAAGACAGATAACCCAATTTAAAAAATGAACGAAGGATTTGAATAGACATTTCTCTAAAGAAGACATACAAATGGCTAATCAGGACATGTAAAGAGGCTCATCATTATTAGTCACCAGGGAAATGCCAGTCAAGAGCACATAAATACTATTTCACACCCACTATGATGGCTTTAATAAAAAAGATAATAACAGAGAAGGAAGATGGTGGCGCAGTAGGAGGGAGCAGATTCCACTTCCCCCACACATGGGAGAAAAACCTGGCAGATCTGTGGAGGAACAGAGCAAACAACCAAGAGAAACACAGCATATTTGAAAGTAGGAGATTGAAAATTGTAGTGGACATTGAAAATCCAGATGGTAAGGAGAGTACTTCAGAACAATAAGAGCCCAGGAATCAGCACAGAAACCAGGGCAGCTGAGGCCCCTGGTCGGCGCTTGCCAGGCCTGCCATAGGACTCTAGGGAAGTAGCCAGGTCAAGTGCTCCCTCCCCAGCCAAACAAGCTTTCAGCAGCACCAGGAGAGACCTGGTTGCTTGAAGTCTCACAGAGAGGAGTTAAGGTCTCAGTGGCAAACACACTGGGGATGTGAACACCCACGCATAGCCCTGGGAGGAGTGCATGCCAGAGCTCCCATGCCTATGTGCCATTGGAGATGACTGTACCA